>APFE031699703.1:0-19557 GCA_000404065.3 Pinus taeda | reverse complement strand
ATTGAATTGGAATGAAATAGTTTTTTTTTTTTAATTGAGTTAAAAATTATGTTTTATTATTAATATGCATCACAATTAACATTGATTTGTTTTAATTAAGAAATATGCATGGTTACAATAACGTAATGCATATTGCATATTCTTAATAAAAACAAAATCAATGTAATGTAATGCATATTTAATAATAAAACATAATATTGACTCAATTAAAAAAAATAAACCGATTTGATTCAATTCAATTCGCTATATTACAATATAACATATGCATATTACATTAAAATAAATTTAATAATAAAACATAATGTTGACGCAATTAGAAAAATAAATCTATTCAATTCAATTCAATTTGTTATATTGTAACAATAAAACAAATTGAAATCGATTTGATTCAATTCTATTTGTTATAGTGTAAAAATATAACAAATTGAATTGAACCAAATCAGTTTATTTTTTTCACTGACACTCAATATTATGTTTTATTATTGAATTTATTTTAAGGTAATATGCATATTCTTAATAAAAACAAAATTACAATATAACAAATATGGTGGAATCAAATCGATTTATTGTTTTTATTACTTTTACTAATTGAGTTAAGATATTTTTTTGTTATTAAATTTATTTATTTTAATTTTGTTTTGGGCCCAGAGTTTACTTGAGTAGTTAAACTACCATCTAGTTGAAAATCTTCGAGTGGAAGATTTTGGCTAAAATATCTTGGTCTCGTCTTTATCGGTGAGAGTTATATCTCCACTTTTGGGTTGGGAAGTTTGGGTTGGCTCTGGTTAGCCATTATTCCTTTAGTTTGAGAGTTCCTTTTTCTATTTCATAGCATTAGTTGAAGGTTCTATTGTCGAAGGGTGAGTTGTTAGTTGTACTCGTTGGGAGTCAGAGCGCACCATTAGTAGCCTGTTTTTTATTTCTTTTTGGCTTTCTGGTGGGGTGGCTAATATTTTCAAACATGATTTCCATATCAACTTAAGATATTAATCAATATATTTTGTTGGCTCTGAGTGTTTTGTACGTCTTTTATATCATCATTGTAGAGACAGTTAGGGAGGCCAAGCGGCGATCCATCAAGGATTGCTCTATTTTCTATATTTTGGATCATGTGGGTTGTTTAGTGTGTTGACCTCCCATCCCTAGTTTTTTGTTACTTCACATGATGTTGCCCTATCCTGTCTGTAATACTTAGGAAGTGGCCTCAACTCATCAAGAAGGGATTGTGAAGAGGCTATTTCATTTCAAATACCTAGTTTTTACTCAACCCTACAAGGACTTCCGTTGGTGTTGTGGGTGTTTCTGGTGGTGATGTCCCAAATGACCTAGTGTTATCAGCATTCAACCTATACTTTTCGAAGTGTGGGCTTGTCGTCACTATATCAATTCGATAGTTGGGTGGTTTTTCGTTCTTGTTTTGTTTGGTGGCCCATTATTCTGCCTGTTTTCTCTCATCGTGTTTAGTAAGTGCAATTACATTGTACTAATCTTGTGGTGTACGAGGGATCTGCTTCCTATTTGTAGAATCCTCTATTCCTGGGGGGGTGGGGGGGTTGGCTCGTCTAAGTCCTTTTGTGCCCTCGGGATTATCCTCTCGCGGTATTTGTGTTGGACATGTACTCTTTGGATGTTAGAAATTCCTTTATGGTGGTGATTTTGTGACCAAAATACCCGATTGATATTTTTGAGAAGTTCTTTAACTTTGTCTGACATTTATTCTTGGATTCAACAATGATTTGGTACATTTATATCTCTCTTGATTTGGGTGTTTGTCTTGGTGGTTTGTCATTCCTTACCTAACATGACTTCATCGGGAGAAAAATCCATTGATCTGAAGGTTCTTATACAAGCCATGCTGGAAGCTAAGGTGGCATACACTAAATAGCTAACTTCAGACAGACTAGTTGAGGGTTGTTCATCTAGTAGATCTGACTCTTCAGGATCTCATCATTTACATAAAAAAAGCATGGGGTCATCCCTCAAGTTGTCTCCTTCCAATTTTCTTTGATGTCATAAAAAAATGTTGTTAAAATAACCTTGGAGATGAAGTTTCTCAGTTTTGGCCATGATGTCCTCTCAGATTGTGTGGTGAGCCTACAACAGCACGCTCTGGTGGGGCATTGGATGTTTTCTGATATGGAAGAATTTGAAATGTGAGCATGGGAAAAGAAACATTGGTCACTTATTATGAAATACTCACCTAAGATTGTATTTTGATGAATGACTAGTTCGAGATATATTTATTACACAAGGACAATGCTAAGTAGATCTTGTTTCACCTTGGGTCTATGGTCGTAGTTTCTTACAGCTCCACAGATGGTATATTGGTTTCAATCCTTTATCTCAGACTCCATGTTCTCAATGTGTGTGGGTTAAGCTCACTTGGATCCAAATTTAATTCTAGATGCATATGGTATTTAAAGAGATTGGAAAATCTATCAAATGTTTTGTCTATATGGATGCCAACATTTTGGGATCCAAGGAAAAAAGGATTGCTTGGACATTGGTTGAGGTTAATTTTTTGGGTAGCCTCCCTAAAAATATTGAATTGGAGTGGAAATCCATTAAAATCAAACAGAGGTTGGATTTTTGGGGTATTCCTTTTTTATGTCTTCTCGGCTACCGCACAGACCATCTCATGGATCATTTCCCTTGTAAGTCCTGAAGTCAGTTAGGTGGTTTGCAATGGAAGTCGGTTTGAGATCGTCGTTCAGAGAAATCTCATGATCCTTCAACCCTTTGCAAAATCTAAGGTAACTCACATCCCTTTGTCTCTCATTTAGATTTGGGTCCTCTGTTACACGTCATTTTATCGCATTAGGAAAATGACCATTGATTTGGATCTCTCATTATCCACAAATGTGTAACGGAGCATTCCCCTGTAAATTTTGAATCTAAACCATCCCAAAGAAAGTGGAATTCCTGGATCCCATAGTACAAAACCTTTTTTTTGGCTACCCTCATAGTTCGCTAGTTGATTTTTGCATATACGTAGAGAAGACCATTAAAAATTGTGCATAAGTACGTATTTTCTTCCACTATGGCCTGCGAACATGACTTAAAGTATGTAAAAATAAAAATTAAAGTCTATAAGCATTTTGGGTAGCATTTATCCCAACCAACAAGCTTCAAATGGGTGCCTATTCAGTATTTATCCCTCCCATCATGGAGTAACTCCCCTTCCTTTGTGGAACCTCTATCCCACTGATAGTGGATATCATCCCTAGGAGAATGGATCCAAAACTTCCCATTCTTGGCCTATAAATATACTATAGGTTTGAGGATTGGGTGAGGATTGTTGGAAGTAGGTTTATGGTGTTGAGATTAGGTTGGAAGGATTTTCTTGCAAGGGAGAGGGTTGGATATTGTAGAAGGGACTTGCAATAGCAAGTCTATATGGTTGTAAGGCTTTTCTCCAGCTTTATGAATATAAAAGCAATTTTTCTTTCTCAATTATATCTTCAT
Organism: Pinus taeda; assembly: GCA_000404065.3. Lineage (NCBI taxonomy): Eukaryota > Viridiplantae > Streptophyta > Pinopsida > Pinales > Pinaceae > Pinus > Pinus taeda. The sequence goes on along the minus strand of APFE031699703.1, from coordinate 16,092 downwards.
TGATTTAATTTGTAGGATTTCTTGATCACCTACATGGATTTTGGTTGCATATTTATTAGTTTATGATGTATAATTGGTTAATTAGTCCATTATTTCTTTGATTATATGTTGTATGCTTTGATCTCTTTGTCTCTGCCTTTGCTGATCTCTTTCAAGATAGTATGAAGAAGTTGTTAGGAGTAACAAGAGGACGTCTAGAGCATTGAGGAAAGAATGGTCAAAAGCTTTGAGGGACTTCATTAATCATTTCGTTAAATCGGTAAGAGGCCTCTGTCATTCTATTTGATTTCAATCAATCAGAGTCTAGAGAAAGGTAGCAGTTCTTGTTTGTTTGTTACTAGTGTTCTTTGAAGTCTAGGGAGATTTCTCTTGTCCACAAGAGGGATAAGTCCATATAACATCCTTTGGAGCAGATCCCTTCCTCTTCTTTAATGCCCCCCTCTTCACCTATCCTTATAGATGATTGTGAGGATGTGGATTCTCTTATTCCCTCACCTCCCCCAGCACCTTCGCATATATACATGTTGGCTTCTGGTGCTCCAACTCCCTCTAATGAGACCCTAGTTTTTGTTTCCTCTTCGATCCCTAACCTTTGCAAGCCCATGTGTCCTCATGCTCCCACCTCACCTTGCTCTCCACCTTTTCCTCAGTTATGAGGGGTCTCTCTCCCACCAGGCCTGAAATGTGAAGATGACTCTATTTGAAGGGCATGCAGGTTGAATGGCATACCTAGTCCATCATAGGTGGAGGTTTGTCTGATTGAATCATCCCCACATAATTTTTTGGGTAGTGACATTGACTTCCTTATGAAAAATCTAGCCGTAGACCTTGTTGTGTTTACTATCTATAAGGTCGATGACCCTCATATTTCTCCCTCTATCAGGTTGGCTTCTACTCTTAACATTACAATCAGGAGAAATGGGGAAATTGCAATAGACACTTTCACGGGAAGCCCTCTACTAAGTATTTACATGATGATCTAGATTATGCCCTCTAGGATATCCCTATTATATTTTTTATTGACTCTTGAGATCTTAGAGCTTCTGCGCTTAGCACCGAGGTGGTGTGATGAAAATTCTCTCTCTCAATTTTCAAGGTTTGTGGGATACCTCCAAAAAATTATCCCTCAAACACCTGATCGAATGTTTCCAGCCATTTATCATTTTTGTTCAAGAGTCTATGGCCTTAAAGGAGAAGGAAAATGCATATTTCTTGTCTATTTTTATGGGTTGGTTTCTTGTTGTTACTCACTCATGTGGTCTTTCAGGTGGATTAGTGACTCTTTGGAACCCATGTCGGGTTAATGTTGAAGCTTTCAAGTGTTTTGCGGGTATTTTTTTGACTGGCTTCATCAAGGGAATTTCAACCCATATTCATTTCTTAAATCTTTACACACCATGTCGTGAAAGGATGGGATTTTGGGAGAGTATGGAGGCTATTAATCTAGTGAATACTGGGTCCATGGTCATTGCTATATATTTTAATGCCACAATTGCTAGTGATGAAATTTAGGTACCCCCCAGTAAAATTGATCCCCTTGGCTCCTTTCTAGACCATATGTTTGAGGAAAACCATTTACTAGACATGTGGTCCGATCTTATTTTTCAATGGCAGGGCAAGCTGGGAGCACATCGACAAAAGACTTGACAAATTCTTGGTGCAGGAGAATCTATTGGAGCTATTTGGTAACATGAGATCTTGGGTAGCTCAGACCAAGGTTTCTGACCACTACCTGATTATATTACAGTGGATAAGGGAGGATATTAAGAGGGGTATCCCGTTCAAATTCAATAGTATGTGGCTACAGATGGATTCTTTCAACTCTCTGGTAAATGAAATTTGATCCTTGGGAGATAATATGGATAACATATCTGCTATGGATATGTTAACACAAAAACTAAGTCTCCTTAAGAAGGTGGTGTGCAAATGGGAACAAGAGGAAAAGGAAAAAATGAAAAGGGACCTAGATCATACTTGTGTTGAAATGGAGCTTCTCAGTCAGTTGATGGACCCTACCTCCCCTTCAGAATCATGATTAAAATGTAGGAATTGGAAAGGTTGAAAATTCATATTCTTATTTTTTAAGAGGCCTCCCGGTGCCTCAAAAGTCAAGCCATTTGGATCCGAGAAGGCAAACGTCCTGGTCCAAATGGTTGGACTATGGAAATTTTCCTACATTTCTTTGATATTATGGGACAGGACCTTCTCAACATGATTGAATAATCCCAATTAGGTAGTCAAGTCTCTGGTGTTATTAATTCCACCTTTAGTGCTCTAGTTCCAAATTATTCCCACCCCAATTCCTTCTCTAACTTTCACCCAATCTCCCTCTTTAATATCTCTTACAAGTTGATATCTAAAGTCAATGCTAATTGGGTAAAGGGGTTTTTTTCATCCTATATCTCTCCCAAGCAATTCGGTTTCCTTTCTAATTGTCAGATTCATGATGTGGTCACCTCGGCTCAAGAGTTCCCGCACACTATGCACACAATGAAGAAAGAAGCAACCATTATGAAACTAGATCTTTGTAATGCGTACGATTGTGTTGAGTGGACATATATATGCTTGATTCATTCTAAGATTAGGCTCTCTATTCAAAATATTACATGGATCATGGCATGCATCTCTTCAGCTAATTTTGCGGTATTAATTAATGGTTATTCATCAACTTTTTTCTTAGCGTCGATGGGTCTTCGCCAATGATGTTAATTGTCTCCATTATTGTTCATATTGGTTATGGATGGTCTTAGTTTTAAGATCAAGGAGGCACGATCTCTTGGGACTTTCAAGGGTTTCAGGTATCCCATTCCATTTTGGTGACACACCTATTTTTTGTGGATGATGCATTACCTTCTAGACAAGTTTCATGGGAACAGTGGCAGGTTTTTTATCGCATTTTGAACCATTTTGGAGCTACCTCGGGTTTGATAATGAATGGTAGAAAATCAAGCCTATTGCATTCCTCTACAAATCTAGATCTTATCTATCGAATTTCCTGTTTGTTTCAGGTTGAGGTTTCACACATTGAGGGAGGATTGTCTTACTTGGGTTTTAAATTGAATCCTAACAACTATGGGGTTGTGGACTAGAGATGGATCACAAAGAAGTTTCAGAGGTGCATTTCCCTACAGACTCATCGCTAGCTCACATTGGGAGGTCGGTACATTCAGCTCCAATCTATATTACAAGAGATGTCGGTATAATGGTTTCATCTCTTTTTTATTCCTTATTAAATAATTAACAAAATCAAATCCATCATGGCACATTTTCTTTTGTCTGGGAACAAAGGGCTTAGAAAAATACACCTGGTGAACTTTGAATCTATTACAAAGGAAAAAGATATTGGAGGATGGGCATCCTCGATCTGAAGAAATTTGGCTAGGCATTATTGACAAAGTCCCTATGGCAAGCTTTATTTGGTAGAGGCATTTGGCAGGATATTATAGTTGAGAAGTATCTCTGGTGTCCCATTTTCTTAGACTAGTACAGAATAGGAATGATTGGGGCTACAAAGGGCTCATACATTTGGATGAGTTTCATCAAAATCAGTAAATAGTTGCTTGAAATGATGCCCTTGTATTTTGGGAGGGGTGATAAAATCATGTTTAGAAGGGATTTCATTTTGGGAATTGGTTATTTTCATCATCTCAATATTGATCTGATTAATGCATTACATTCAAGTGTGATTCTATTTTTAGCACAAACTATTTCTCAATGGAAGTTGTACCTTCCATACCCGGTATGGAAGAGCGTGGAAGACCTTGGTTTATGAATTGAACTAGCAACATCTTGGCGTAATCTCATCTAGAAGTTCCACTTGGCAGGTTTCATGAAGAAGGACACGAGGGATTCATTGGTGTGGAATGGAGCTATGAAAAAAGATGTGGTCATGGTTTCATACATTTATAAATTTATTTCAAATCAAGTACCTCTCAGCGCTAACAAATGTGGGTTCAGGATGGTTTGGAGGTGGCAGGTACCATTATAGCTGGCCCTCTTCTACTAACTCAATTTGAATAATAATATTTTAACCTAGGATGACCTGCACAAACGGGGTTTTCTTGGGCTTGGGTGATGTATTTTTTTGTCTTTCAGATCTAAAAAGCGCAAAAAATTTGTTTTTCATATGCCCCTTCTTAGTGGAAGTTTTATGAAGTATACTGAAACAAGTACCTGGCTATCTTTGAAAACAAACCTCTCTTTATTTCCAATATTGTTTCAAAAACCTTGGCCTGGTTTTCAATGGGGACGACTTCATCTTAGGCTGATTATTCACCCAAGACAGTTCCCCCCCCCCCCCCCTTCCAGTGGTCTTTCCTGCAAGGTTCCCCAATGGCGCTACACATGGTGGTAGATGTGGGTGTGGGGAATGGTTGTGGATTAACGCTTGTATTCACATTCTTCTTTATTGGAATGGATGATTGGGTTTGAATTCAAAGGCAAAGTTAATGACACTATTGGGGTTGTTGGTTGTTTCCAATTCTCTCCATTTATCGAACCTTTTGGTGTATGGAGACTTAAGACCCATAATTGAAGTTGTGTCAGGGAGATCCTCCTTCTCGGTGCCCAATCTTGGTGGATGCATGGACTACACAAGGTCTCTTCTTGGTTTATTTGATAACATTTCTCTCACACATTTCTACAAGGAGCGTAATGGGGTGGCGGATGGACTCTCCAAACAAGGTTTGGTTTTTGTTGTAGGTTTAATGCATTTCATAATTATGGTTGAAGGAAAGGTGATGGAGGAGGGTAATATGGAGCTACCATAATTTTTTATGGGCCAAGTTGTTTTGTGTTGTTACATGAATCTCTTGATTATCTTGTTACTTGTATAAAACCCGACTTTGGATTTTTTGCAGTACTTACGAACTGGTTATGAGTATCTTTTGACATATATTAGTGATCTCTTGCTTCCTTTGAAGTTGGAATGTTGTTCTGAACCTATCATTATGATCACGCTTTTTTTATGTGGATAATTTTTGAAAAATATGTATTGGTTTTTTATTATATATATATATATATTATATATATATATATATATAACTTATTAAAAATATGCATGTCACATTAAATAAATTTAATAATAAACATAATGTTGACTCAAATTAAAAACAATAAACATATAACATTAAAAATATACATATAACATTACAATGAATTTAATAATAAAACATAATATTATTCAATTAAAAAAGTAATAAAAACAATAAATAATTTTTTTAAACAATTTCAAGAAAGAATGTGATTTTTTGTTGTTTAAAATGCATAAATGGATTTGTCACCCTCTGAAAAGCCTATGGTGCACTCAAATTATACAGATTAAACAACTTAAACTCAAGCTTTAAAAAATCTTTAGATTTGGGTTACAATTAACGAGAAAAAAAAGTCGTGAAAAAATGTCATTTCTTCTCTAAGTTCGATTATGCCTTTTGTATTTATTAAAAATATGCATATGGCATTAAAATAAATTTAATAATCAAACGCGTAGACCTTAAGGTATCAATGTGATTTTTCCTGAATATTTTTGCTTAAATCATAAATCACAGAAGCCTCCAATCTCAATGTTACTCTATTAAAAAAGTAATAAAAACAATAGATTAACTGGATTCAATTCAAATTTGGTATATTGTAATTATGTTTTTATTAAAAATATGCATATCACATTAAAATAAATTAAAATAATTATTTATGTTTATAAGTATGATATTTTAGAATATTTAATTTTATTTTCTTTTTGCTGATGGCTTCTTATTTTAACTTAAGTGGATAAGGATTTGTTAGTTTTTTTATTTTTCTAATTGAAGACCTAGATTGATTCTCAAGGGAATATGCTCAGCATATGCTTAGTTTTAATGCTTATCAAGAGTTGTAGTGTATTAAAGGGTTTGTTAAGTTGCATTGACTTTTAATAAATTTAAAAAATTATATTTGTGGCACATGGGTGGCTCCCCGCCCATCAATTTCCTAGGGATTTGAGATTATTCTAATTCTAATAAGTTCCTCCATGATAAGTTCCTCATCATTATTTATAACATTCATTTATATATAAACAAAATTTATTTAGAAAAATGGTCCATTACTTTTAATAAATTTAAAAATTTAGATTCGTGTAAGGTGGCTCCCACCCACCAATTTCCTAGGGATTTGAGATTATTCCAATTAAGTTCCTCCATGATAAGTTCCTCATTCTTATTTATAACATTCATTTATAATTCTTTTTTTCTTAAGTTAAAGTTGACCCATAACCTTTTTCTCCCAAGGAAAAATCCTAATTTTCATTATGATAAAGGATGAAAATTACATGTTATATGGTTCATAGATAACTAGACAAAAAGTGGTGATTTTACATATCAGTCGCATCTGTTCAATACATCCAAACAATAACAAAAATTAAATACATCATTACAAAAGGATAACATTGTTTTATGTATAGAGTCCAATAGGAATGAGTTTTGTATGATATCAGAAAGAGATGATGGAAAACAGTGACAGTGGTCTAGATGTTGCAAAAAGGATCAAATATCAAGATCAATCATGTAAGTCCACATATGGTTGTTGATTCTCAATGAAAGGTAGGTAATATTATTGATATTGATCAGTGTTGTTGACTTCTGTCACATGCCAAGTACCAAATGTCTATTGTGTGCCTTATTTGGATAGCTAATATGAAATATGGTTCTGCTCCCTGTAAATGTGATGACCAAAGATGGAATCAAAATGATATTTGAGGATAAATACTTCACCCAATAAACTTCTAAGAGTGTGTGTGTGGCAGGTGGATTATGATGTGATCCAATCGATCACCACTTTGGAGTCACCAAATATTTGAAGTTGGGTGCACTATTTCTCAAGAGTGAAAGTAGAAGTTTAAGACTAAGTAATTCTGCAAAATTGTTGGTGCATCATCCCAATCTAGATTTTAGATTGAAAAAGTGAGAATCAGTGAGATATAGGACAACCCCTCTACCACAAAGACCATGTTGTCAGGATCCGTCAAAATATTCCCAGGGGAGAGAGTGTTTGATGTGTTATGTGGTTACATTACGTGGTACTATTGAATTTTCATCATCCGGGAGTAGAGAGAAAATTGTTGTAACTTGTGTCACGGTGCGATATGGGTTCAAAGGGGTGTCATGGAAGATTTTCTTATTTCGCCCGATACAAATACCCCATCACGCAAGTAGGGGGATGTTTTTAATCTTATTTGAAGATGATCCTTTCCACCAATTTTCCCATTCTTGTAATAGGGATCTACCCATCCATGTAGTTAAAATGGGTAGACCATGGTATATGGATTTCCATACCATATCAACAATTGGACAAATAAAAATAAATGTTCTATGGTTTCCTCCGATCGAAGACATAACGCACACCATGAGGGTCTGCAGAAAGAACGCTTCTTCATATTTTCCCTAGTAGGTAATTTATTCTCCAATATACACCAAAATAACATCCAAACTTTTTCCGGCCCCTTGAGATTCCATAGGTATTTCCACCACCAACAGAGAGTGTCGAGTTCCTTTGATCTAATGGTGATGAGGTATCCATCTTTTGGTGAGTAGGTGCCATGTTTAGAAAGAGCCCATACTAGTTCGTTTTCCTGATCATTTAATCAGATGTGTGATGAAGACAGAGCACTAAGATAGTTTCCCCACACCTCGTGCCACTGCCTTGGGATTTGTAGCTCCTCTGTAGAGAGATAGTGTTGTTCCCACATGTCCAACTGAACTGGGTCCCTGATCTGATTTAAGAATTTGATTATGTGTAATGAAAGGAAGGTAACCAATTCCGGAAGGAGGATATATTTGTTCTCGCAACCTAACCATGGGTCAACACTAATGTGTACATGGCGTCCAGAGCCAATGTGCCATTCTAGCCCCGCAGTAATGAGCAAAAAATATTTAAGTAGGACATTCCAAATGGTGGATATATATTAGCTTTCAATTCGCTGGGGAGCCAAATCCAATCCTTAATTGACAGGGGAGAGATATATTTCTATTGAGCCACTTCAGTTTAGAGGTTATTCATTGTAAATAATCGCCATCCAACCTTAGCAGCCAAGGCCCGTGAAAAGAAATGGAGGTCTTTTAAGCCCCAACCCCCCCATTCTTTTGGAAGGGAAATTTTGTCCCATATAATCCAAGCGAAAATTTGTCCCTCCTTTGGCCTCCGCTAAAGGAAACCATAGAATATCATTTTTATAATGTTAAGGACTCCTTTGGGATCCAAGAAAGGGACATCCAAAACAACGAAGTGGCTTCAATAACCGATTTTATGAGAACAAGCCTCCCTTCTCTAGAAATCCACTTGTGGCACTAGGATTTTATTTTCTTTTAAATTTTGGCCACTATCCACATCCAATCTTTCTTTCTATAGTCATTAGGTTTAAGCTAAAAACTGAGATATTTAATCTCGTCCTCGAGATATTGCGAGCATGATTAATTTCAATATCAAAACATTCATAGCAAGTAATAGTGGATTTTTCTAATTTGGAGACATCCATGTAGCAATACAAATGTGTCAAGGATAGATTTGAATGCATCCACATCACCAAGTGAGCCATATAGGAAAATAAGAACGTTGTCCACGAACAAGAGATGTGAGAGGAGAGCATTTACCTCTATGTGAATAACTTTGAGAATACCCCGCCTGATAGCACTGACCATTAGTCTTCTAAGTCCATCCATAATCAGCAAGAAGGGAAAGGGGGAGATTGAGAATCCTTGCCTGAGTCCTTGTTCAACATGGAATAAATTGGAGGCAACACTATTAATGAGTACGACAAAGGACACTATGGTAATACAACACATGATCCATTTGATAAAAGATATATGAAAGGCCAGATGGGTGAGAAGAAGCCTGATGTACAGCCAATGAGCTCTATCAAAAGCCTTTGAGAGGTCAATTTTGAGGAGCATTCCTTTTAGTTTCATAATATTGATGTTGTGAAGGCCTTCTTGAGCAATCCCTATGGCTTCATGGATTTGTCAATCTTCTAAGAAGGAAACCCTTTGATATGTGACGAGAGAAAATTGGTCGTATTTTATTGGCAATGATCTTGGCTATGATCTTGTATATCACATTGCACAAATAAATCAAACGATAGTCCACAAAAGAGGATGGGTCATCAAATTTTGGGATAAGAAAAATAAAATTTGAGTTGAAAGCATCATATAGTTGGCCAGAGGTTTGACATTCCTCTACAATAGCCAATGGTTCCCGTCCAATAAGCTCATAAAATTTGAGGTAGAATTCAATGGTTTATACATCAGCGCCAGGGCTTTTATATTTTTTGAACCACCATAGTACTAATTCTAGTTATTCTAGGTAAACAGCCTGCTGAAGTTATTCATTATCTTCATCTGTGACAAACTTAGGGAATTCTTAAGAAATATGCATGATTTCTCCAAGGGAGGCTTGACAGGGAGCTATGAATAGCTATTGAAAATGATGGACACCCAATCTGGCCAAGTCCTTGAAATTTGATGTTGTGTATCCAATGTCATCTTTTAGGGACCAAATGGTGTTCTATGCCTTCCTTGCCTTTGCATATTGATGAAAAATTTATGTATTGTCATCCCCTGCCTAGAGCTAGGTGGCCTTGCTCTTGAGTCTCTATGTTTCTTCTCTAGCTTCTAAGATCCTTCTCTTCTCCATTTACAATTGAATAAGATGGATTTTTGTATCATGAGTCAGATATCCCCCACCCTCAAGTCATTCCATTCTTTCCAATTCGGCTTCAATAATCGTTAATGCATCCTCATCTCATATGCATTTCCATTTTAGCCACTCAAGATTTTTCCTTTTAATTTTTTTCAAGTTCTTGTTGAATTGTGAAGCCATAGATTGATTCTCCTGTTGCTCACACCTCCTCTAGTTTTTAGTCACTATCTTTCAAAATTCTTCCTCTTTGATCTAGGTAGAGTTGAATTTATAGGGGGGCCTAGGCTTGTCAAAGTGGCCAGCCAATTGTAGATAAATGGGATGGTGGTCGGACATCCCACCTTGACCTACCCATTGCCTAAAATAGGATAGGTGCTTCAAGAAAGGTTCCTTAATCAAGAATTGGTCCAACCTGCGTGCAATAGATTCATCCCCCGCCCTATGGTTTCTCCAAGTCAGGAGATTCTTCACCATATCGATATCAATGAGATGATGAGTATCCAAAATTAAAGAAAATAAATCAGATAGGGAATCCTCTTGTGCTCGACTACCCCAGAATTCAACCCTTCCAATGGAAAAATTCATGTCTCCTCCAATAATAAGATTGTCAGTGTTCATGAAGGACATATTCATCAGTGCATTCTAGAAGTCGACATGGTTGTGACAGGGACCATAGATATTTATAATTTTGAGAGGAGTCCCAAGTTCTTCAAAATATATATCGGCAGCAACAAATTTATGATGTCCACAGAAGTTGTGAATCAAAATTGTTTGGGGATTGTAACTGAATGCAATCCCTCCAGATCTACCCATAGCATCAATGTTATGGAACATCCACCCTTTGAATAAAGATGACAGAGAATGTTAAGCCTCCAAAATGTGATCCCAGAGTTTCTTGTAGGAATATGATATCAAGATGATCATATAGGATTAATTGTTTAAGGGCGATATTTTTTGAGGGGCTAGAAATCCATCAACAATTTAAGGATAACCACTTCATGGGGGAACATATGATGGGGAATGAAGTGCTCTAAGGACCCCTTCTAGAGATAATTGTTTACCAGCAGCTACATCCAGACTGGCTTGGTTCACGACTCTTGATATATGATATTTTCTTCCATAGGTAATCTTGGGAATCTTAGACAGAGAGAGAGGACCCAAGTCAGTCCCATGGCTGGATAAGATAACAAGACCTGAGGGGGGATGAGAAGATGATCAAAGGAAGTATGTGTGTCCCTATCCTGAGACAAATGAGGAGTCACTATACATCTGTAGTGAGAGAGAAGGAATCAGATAACATACAAGAAGGGTCATAACCGGGCAAGAGATAACTTCCATATGATGCAGGGGGAGGTGACCCAATGATTGAATAGGTGGAGACAGAAAAGAACCAAAAACAAGAGATATAGTGTAGGAAGATAAGGGAAGGGGAGAGGAAGAATTATAGGGCGAGCCATCTTTAATTCTATCAGGAGATTGAGGAGCCACCCTTGATTCATATCGATCTGTGGCTAGGGGATTCGGGCAGGACAAAGCTGGTACACCCTGGGAGAGACCCAATGTAAGAGGCTAATCATGGAGCTCCGATCACCCGATAGATTGTTATCTCGATTTTGTCGAAGAATAAGAGGGAATTCCTTGTCTACATGACCAACCTAATGGCACTTGCAACATCGAAATGGAACCCCTTCATAGTCTAGGACTTGATTTCAGATGTGCCCTCTATAATGTAGGATGAGGTTTTCCACCATCCCTTCTCGTGTGTCCATAGAAACCAGAATCCTAGCATAGGACATTCTTTCAATCTCCAGATAGGATTCATCATATTCCAAATATTGACCCAATTCATCCCCTATGAGGCAGAAGACGTTCTCAGTCTAGAGTTGCATAGGTAGTCCCGGAGGTGAACCGATACCGAAGTCATGCCCAATTGTTCATTCCCAGGATTGAATAATGAGGTCCAATGCTTCAACGAGACAGGTGTCATTTCAATATGCCAGTAGTGAGTGAGAACCTAGCTCGTGTGTTCATTAACAAAAACCCTAGAAAAATGTAGAAATTATCCCCTTACCTCCAAAGACTGGCTTCAGTCAGTCATAGCGAGATCCCCGGAGTCCTATTGAGCAGCAAAAAGGGTTTAGGAGGGCAAGGAAAGTGCACCAAACTCAATAAATCCCGAACATAAACCTATTGTGCAGGTAGAGATAGTGACTACAAAGGAATAGATACGCCTGCAAACACTAAACCCAAACCACCCTCTTCTGGTGGTCTCAGATGTGGTGATGTGCACTACAAATCCATTTTCCTCCCAAGTTTTAGTTAGTTTTTGCAGCTAAATAATGAAAATTATTTAGAGAAACTACCTCCCCACCCATAACCTTTTTATACATGGTTAATTAGGTAAATGTGTGCATTAGTAAGACATTCTTCATGTTGCAATAATTTTATTGGTTATATTTATGAAGCATTCGACTATATCAACCACATTAATATTTTTAATGTGATTGTACTAGTAATCTAGAGAAATCAAAATGTCGTGAAAAAATGTCATTTCGTTTATAAATTAGTCTTTTTCTTTTGTTTTTATCAAAAATATGTATATTGCATTAAAATAAAGCTAATAATCAAACATAATATTGACGCTAATAAAAATTTAATAAAAACAATAAATCAATGAGATTCAATTCAAATTTGTTATATTGTAATTATGTTTTTTATTAAAAATATGCATATCACATTAACATAAATGTAAATAGTAATGATTTATGTTTATAAGTATGATATTTTAGAATATATAATTTTATTTTATTTTCACAGTCATGGCCAATTACTTATTTCATAACATATAATTGATAAACATATAAAAACTTAATAAATTTATTTGGTAGAGAATTGCTCTACATCCTAGCATAAGAGAGATGTTGTCACGTGAGTTTATGTTGTTATCAAGCTTGATATGGGAATTAAGATGGATCTATACTCGTTAATAAACTTATAATTAAAAATAAAAATATTTCTAAATATTGAAATGTGAAATATATATACTATTCATTAAGATCCATTCACATCTATACTCAATTATAAACTTATAATTATATATATCCATTTAAGCATATAAATTAAAATAATATTTCAAAATTTCATATTTAATTTTAATTAACAAATATAAAAGAATAAGAAAAAATCTAAATCTAAGTTATATATCTATCAATTTATACCATCAATGTTCTGTATATTAAAATAAAAAATTATGTTAGTCCAAGGGCAGCTTAATTGGCTCACAAAGTGATGTGAAATCTGTGAAAACTGATATCCAAGGTTCAAATCCCCTTGTTGTGTCTCGGTTTATGGTAGAGGTTTACCAGTAGGTTACCTATTCCTTTGAGATACAAAAAAAATTAAAACATATATATGTAATTGTATGCATCATTAAGGTTTTAATAAAAATAAGAATATAAAGGTGTGAAATTTATATAAATATAAATAATATTACTTATATAAATAATATTATTAAAAGTTAATACATATTCATTTTAACTCTAGATTTCTTAAGTGTTCGAACAAATTAAATTTTGTGATGTTTAAATTGTTATAAGTTTGTTACGTAAAACTTGATCTTTCTTTAGGCTTGAAAGATTTGAAAATAAAATTCTCCCTGATAACTTGTCCTTCCACATTTGGCTAAATAGTTCATATTTGTTTGGGCCCTTCTATTTTTTCTTGTCTCTGTGAACATTGTCTTCCTTTAGGTATATGCAGATTCTAAGTGTGTTATCTACTCGCTAGCTGGGAGAGGCCATCTTCAGGTGCTTACCCTTCATCACTGGTTGGACATGATCAATATCCTCAAGGGTCATTTTCCCACTCTCTCTTTCCAGCAAATATACAAAGAATGGAATCACCAGGTTGATAACATATCCAAGAAACCACTCGTTGTGGAGGAAGGCCAGATATTCGATGAAGAACGATAAGGCTTGCAGTTACTCAGGTGTGGAAGTATACACCTCCCTAGTGATCTTCAATTGGCTTTGGGCTATTAATAATCTCTTGATGGTCTTTTTCTTTTTTTCTCTACTCATGTTCAAATTATATCAACATGTCAAAGAGCTAGATTTATGTTTCATGTCATTAATATGATATTTGTATCAATCCATCTGGCCTTTAAAACCTTTTTGAAGATGTTGAAACATTATTCTCAGTACATAGTTGTTGTTTGTTATTTTTGGGCATTGTTGGACATCTCATGAATATTAGTCTATGTGGTCTTATTTTAATACTAGTTTCCTAGTGTATATTGGGTCATCTACTTGATACTATTTTCCTCTTTCTTTAATGAAAATGATGAGTTTTTCCCTTTGGAATAAATAGATTAAAAAGTGTTAATTGAGTTTAGTTTAGATGGTTGGGTGGAACAGGTATTATCCTCCCTGCTCAAATTCAAAATGTTTAATAAGTTGAAATGTCACTTTCTCTCCTACCATACCCAATATCCCAAAAAAAATCATAAAAATAATAATATTTGGTAAGTTGAAATGTCTACCCTACCCTACCCTAATTAAAATGAAATAAAACATAGAGAGAATAAATAAATATAACAAAAACATAGGGTACCCTACCTCATAAAAATGAAAATGAAATAAAACATAGAGAAAAGAAATAAATATAACAAACACAAACATGGTGGTGCAATGTGAAAGGTACCACTCAACCAAAGAAGAAAAAGGAAAATCCCACGACTAATTTGACTTCTCATCATACCTACCAAAAATGGAAAGTAATTTTAGTTAGTTGGAGCTCACGCATATGTGTTCTAAAATATCAAGTTCAATATCGTTTTCGTATGTGTTCTAAAATATGCACTTTTAGTAAACTTCTTGTTTTTTGTGTTTTGCTTATGTTGTGGGATAATAGTGATATGGTTTTTTTTATCCCCTCCCTTGGATTATTAATTTTGGGTGGTTTGTTCTTTCAATTCCCCTTCTAAGCCTTTTTCTTGAGGTTATATACCTATGCCTCACCTATCTCTATCTGCCTAGTTTGTTGAAGGTTGTATTTTCTCCAACTCATTTATTTCTATTGCCTTTCCACCTCTTTCTTATACTGCACCTCTTATTTTTGTTGAAATATGGCAACAATAATATTCCAATCTAATTTGTCTTTGAATTAAATTGTGAATTAAAATCGAATTTAGTCTTAAAGCTACTTGGAAATAATTAATTAATTCATTTTGAATTTATTAGTTGGAGAAATTCAATTTAGAAGTCTCTCTGAAGTCATGCAAGATTTATCCCTTAAATTAAGGAGATAAGATTGAGTTATATTTGAGTTGTAATTAGTTTACTCAGTTTACTGAGTTAAGTCCAGTTAAATTAGTTCCAAACTATTTGAGGAACTAATAGAGAGTTAACAGTCAGTTGATGCATGCATGCATCTAACTAGTGCTGCTCCAGTTAACTAAATATTCCCTCATCAGAAACTCATGCATGTCTATTATGAGAAAGACCCAGTTGAGATTAAATTCAAAGGACAATATGCTATCAATTGCATGTGTTTTCTTATAAATGAAACTCATGCATGCAGTCAAGGATATCATCCTTGAATATCGCACAGTTTTGGAGGCTTGATCATCCACTTAGTGAGGTGAATATCATCCACAAGGAACAACGCAAGGAAATAGGAGCTTGGAGGGCAGAGAAGAAGGCTAGAGAGAAGCCAAGATTACTTGTGAGCATCTATGAGGATTGTACTGAGATCTAGTTAGCTGTGAAAGCTAAGGCTTTGTATAATTCATATGTATTTCCACCTTGTATGATAATAAAGATAGTGGGGTTTTTAGTGGAGGCTTTCCCCAAAGTATTTTCATGTGTATTGTGCGATTGATTCTTCTTCTTTTGGTTATATTGTTCAGCTCGATCTTTAAGCTTCTGCAAATTGATAGTAAAAGTAGGTTATAATATTCTGCTTTGATTTATATTACATTATCAGGTTAACCTACATCAGATTTTTTACATGGTATCAGAGGTGGATTTGTATAAATTTTCTACATGGCATCAAAGCAGTGAACAACATACTGAGAAGATAATTTGAAGTTTGAATTTCGTGGTTGCAGGTGCAAATCGAATTCATATCATACTTCAAGGTTGGCCAATGGTGCTCTATGGCTTGAGACTCGAGTATGCCTTGGAAGGTAGATAGAATTACATAGCGTGGAAAGGTAGAATGGAGGTTGTATTAGAAGATAATGGCTTGAAGGAATTCATTGATCAAGAAATCCCAAAGCCAACTTCAACTAATGCACATGATTTGGCTAAGTGGAAGAAGTGTGTCGCGAAGGTGAGACAGATCATCCTTGAGGGAGTTTGAGACAATATTGTCTCGACTCTCCAAGGGAAGGATACTCCATTTTCAATGTGGAAGACATTGAAGGAC
>APFE031699699.1:176330-271015 GCA_000404065.3 Pinus taeda | reverse complement strand
ATAAAAAATGTTTTATTTATTTACCATACCTCTCATTTATTTATATTTTTATTAATTTACCATAACTCTTTTATAAATGTGGTATTTGGCCCATAGGATTCACTTAAAAAAGACCTAATCTTGAAAATTAGGGCGAATGGAAGGTTGTAACTCCTAATTTCAAGGGCTAAATTTACCTTTTTTACCCTCTCCTTTAAAATAAGGTGGGCTATTTGAGGCAATTTGTAAAAATGTACTATGATACAAAATATTCACCCACTAAAAATTTAAATCCCCTTAATTTCGCCAAAGGGCGAACATTCGCCCCTAAAATTTTCCATGGTTGTAGCGATTGGGCACCCAAGCATTTTCATGGATCGTTGTTCATTTATATGGACATCCACATATTCTTCTTTGTGTTTGTAAACACTAGGACCACAACTTGACTTTGTTGATTGAGATTGAGAAAAGTAGTCATTAATGGTGGACTTGGGAAATATAATTCCTACTTGTTTTAGTTGTGATGGTTTCTAAGTAAAAGAGATTTTTCCTATTGTTTATGATTCATTTATATGGACATCCACATATTATTCTTTATGTTTGTAAACACTAGGACCACAACTTGACTTTGTTGATTGAGATTGAGACAAGTAATCATTAATGGTGGACTTGGGAAATATAATTCCTACTTGTCTTAGTTGTGATGGTTTCTAAGTAAAATAGATTTTTCCTATTGTTTATGAGCTATTAATATCTAGATGTTCTTAGATAATTATGTGGTTGAGATATTTCCTTAACTAGTTTATTCTATGGTTAAGATAGAATTTCTATCCTAAACCAATACATGGTATATATATATATATATAATATATAATATATATATATATATATAATGTTTAATAAAATAGATGGTGAAGTTTTTGTGTGTCAACAAATTTCTCAAATGATAAAAAGTTAACATAGATCTATCTTAATTCTTAAAGATATTATGTATATTATATAAATTTCACACATTTGAATCCTTTGAATATGAAAGTTAGTAGAGAGAAAGTTAACATATCTTTATATTGATTCTTAATGATAGATTTGATCCCTTTCTCAGTACTTGTAGATCCAGAGTTAGGATGGTCTAAGCAAGTTTATATAATGATCAGTATAATTATTATTTCTTTATTTTTGTTTATGTAATGTAATTTTATTTATGTTATTTAATATTTATTATTATAATTATATTATTTTTTGTTTTTATGTAAAACATAAATATTACATAACTTAAATTTCAACATCTCTTTTAATGGGCTGAAAAAACATTCTTACTACTATTTCAACCTAAAATCTTTAATAATACATCTACTCTTTGTTTTCCTTTGACTTTTTATAATTTCTTAATAATTATACTATATGTTAAATTCGAAATAATATATTATATATATATATATATAATATATATATATATATATATATATATATATATTCAGTTGTGATGAAAGATATTAAGTTTTTATATAGTTTATTAATTAATTAAATATCAAGTTATATATCATGATGATGATCTGAATCATCATTTATTTTAATTTAGATTGTTTAAAATGGATCTCAATTTAAATTAGTAATATTTCACTAAAATAAAATTATTTTAATTAAGTTATTAATTAAAAATTAAAGACAAAATTATTGAAATATCATGATTTACATATTAATCATTATGTTGAAATTTGTTGTATTCAATATTATGATTTTTTTCCACAAAAAATTAAAATTTATATTAATAAATTTAAAATTAAAATATAATAAATTAAATGGCTAGTAAATTGTGATACGCATCAATCCATAATAAAAACAAGAACACCTTTTTCATGACATGTATCATATTATCGAGATTTAGAGAAACATAAAATTAAACTAAGTTATAACATTAATTTACATCATCTTCATCATTATTATTTATAAAAGGAGTTAACATATAATTTAAACACATATACATTTAAAAAAACATATACCAATATTTTTAACTATGTAGATTGACCCTACTTTACAATGAATATTCTTAATTTATAAATAATCTTTATTACAATGTTATGGCTTATGGTGACCACATGCCTAAATAACCATAACTCATTTCATACTACACTTATTTATATAACATTTTTCTTAATTAATGAATTCAATTGATACATATGAAGGGTAAATCTCAATCTTTGTTGTAATGTCTCCATCATAAAAAATAAATAAAAAAATTTACATGGTATTACTAACGTCGATGACACGTGACCTCGTGATTTATTTGCGGCACTTACTGTTCTGGCCTTCCATAACACATTTCTGGCACTCCATGCATTATTTTCCAATGATAGTAAGGTTTGGTCCTATTCATTATGGTTTCATTAATAAATTATCACCTTGGGAAAACCCCCAACTCCTCGTGATCTGCACAAGCTTGATACGGATGGACATCTAGCAATTTATATTAATGACACATTTGGTTATTTGTACGCTTGGTATGTTCTTTGGGTTCTACGTGGCTCCTTATGGCTCTGCTCTGTGCGTGGCACGAGCAGGCTCATTTCTCGCAAACACCACTCTCGAGCTTGCCACTCAATCGACAAAGGCTATGAAGTTTTGGAGATCTACGGTTCAGATCCCTTTTCGGGTTAAGTCAACTATAACGCGTTTGGTTATGTTGTTTCCTCACTTTGGCGCTAGCTCCATTTTTCTGTTGCTTTCTCTCCGTGACCTACTCTGTTATGGCTCTAGGGCCTTGAATGAGTTAGCACTCTCAGAACGAGGTTATGGCGTCTGCGTTGTTTGGCGAAGCCCGGGTGAGTTTTGTTTTCAATGTTTAGAATTTTCCTATCATAGAGCTCTCCTGGTCAAGCATTTTCATAACACCATTAACTAATGGTTGCTATGGTTTTTTGTTTGTAGGGACCCTTCACCAGGACTCCGGAGCTATGCATTGTCGTTGTGTGGGAGCGTTTTACCAGACTCGTCACCGAAATTCCAGGTAAGAGGTTTATCTCTAGATTGAGGGTTTTCAGTGAAGCTTGCCTCATTTCATAATTGAACAGGGTTTTGCTTTCTACTGTTTAACTGAAATGGTTTACCCAGCTAGCTTACAGTCCCACAGTATTTAGAATTATTATGTATTTGATTGGTTGTATGCTGTAGAAGTGTTGAAACCCTATGTGACCTTCGTGTAGAGGGTTTGACTCCAGCATGAAGCTCGGACAGTGGTTATTTAATGTAATTTTTGAATTACCCCTTGCCAAGGTTTCATCCTATGGCGCTTTTGTTTATTTAATGGACAACAGTACTTCAGAAATAATCCTCCAAGGTTAACCTAAGAGACGCCAGTCAATTTGTAATTCACTGCTTCATTCTTGAATTAATTTTATATGTCTATATATGATTCAAGGGTTTGGATATGGACTAGTTTTCATTCAGCTACATTTGTTGCACATTAACATGTGATTTTCCTTAGAATTCTAGTTCTTAATCGAATGGGAAAGGTGCATGGCTGTAACAGCCTCTGTCAAGGTTCCTCTTTTCATGTTTCTTATGGGTTGTCATGGGTTTTCAAGGAACCCACTCTGTCTAACAATTACTTTTTTTTATTTGCCTAGTTGATACCAGAGGATTGGCGAGAGGATAATGACTCTATCTATACATTCTTTTATTGTTAATAGTTTTCAAAGATATAAATATCTGTCATAGCCCTGTGCTTCATTCGTTCTTCATCTTTTACTGTTAGAAGAGTTGTTAAAGAATTTCACCACTATTTCTTTGATTTTCGCTATCATTTTTATGAGAATGTTCTGAGCATATCGCTAGTTGACTTCGTTTATTTACTTGAATATCTCATGGTTCTTGTTTATTAAAAGGATGACTTAATAAAATTATCGTCACCTCGTTTGTTTTGTCTTGCTCATTATAAAGTCGTACTACAGAAATTACCTACCATCCTTATTCGCATGACTCAGGGAGTTACCAATTTCGCACGCTAGAGCCCTCTTCTGCCAGTACCTTAAGAAAGAGATGTTCCTAGGGTTTCATGCACCATTGTCGCCTGTATAATTTCGATGAAATGTATATAAGCCCTTATACATTCTTCCTTGGCGTCAAGCTTTACAATTTGTTCCAGTTTCAATCCCTACACACCAGAGTTTAACAATGGAGGTAAACGTTGCTTGCCCAAGAAATTCATCTTACTCTTACCCTCAAGAATCCCTCGGTCCTCAACAAGGGCTTTGCATGGTTCAATTTTTCCTTACAACCTCATGGTTTTCCTACAGTGGCACCCTGCTATCAGCTTCCTCAACCTACGAGGGTCCTAAGTGTACATCACACTCCCGTTTTCCTTTAAACGCAGATAACATTTTTCAATCTGTTAATGTTATTATTAAATTGTTGCTTTATTTTTTATGAGTTATAGCTACACAGAAGTTTCTGTTACAATTCTTAAGTTCTATAAATGACATAGACTTATTT
Source organism: Pinus taeda (assembly GCA_000404065.3). Lineage (NCBI taxonomy): Eukaryota > Viridiplantae > Streptophyta > Pinopsida > Pinales > Pinaceae > Pinus > Pinus taeda. The sequence continues at coordinate 266,548 of APFE031699699.1, read as the reverse complement.
ACTCAAAGCAGTTAGGATTTTCCGTACCTGTCTGTTCGATGTGCCAATAACACTGCAACAGAAATGCTCACCTCTGGTCCCTGCATTGTGGTGATCCGTGTAGTCCTACAAAAGCAAAACTTTCTCTTGTCTGTCACTTCTAATCTGCCACCCAACCTTGGGATTCATATTTTGGGACCAGAATCTCTCCCCTGTGCTCTCTTGCAGGACCACTGTCCTTGGCAAGATATCTGCACCTAGTGCTTAGCTATCTGGTCCTCACCAGTCTTAGCCATCTCTTTTATTTTTTTCTTTTTTTTCTCTCTGCCTGTCCCCGTAGTGCAGACTAACTTTTTTCCTCCCTTTTCCTCTGGAAGCCTTTCTAGTGATGAGAGGTAGTTAGGGTTGCAGTTCACTGCAACCGTTTCTCCCAACTGCCCCCCTCAGAAGTTGCCAGCATTTTTTCCCAAGAAAAACATTTCTTATCTTATTAAAGAAATAATAAAAAAATATTATTAAATTCCAAAATAGTTAACAATGTCATATTCATTTTTAACCAGAGTAAAGTCAAATATTTACATTCTCCATGGGCATTACATCTCCCCTTCCTAAAATTGGACATCGTCTCGATGTCCGTTGACCAAGAACAACTTTGGATAAGCTTTCTTCATGAGCTCTTCATCCTCCCAAGTGGCCTCATCAGGCCCAAAGTGTTGCCATTGCACTTTAACTTGGGTAATAGCTCACTTCCACAGTTGTACTTCTCTCCAGTCAAGGATGCTCAGCGGCTCGACCAAGACTTCATGTTCTGGTTCGGCCTACAACATGAAATATTCTAAATCAGTTTCTTCTAAAGAAAACTTTTAGATTGGTCTACTTGAAATAATCCTCACCTGTATATCCTGCCATATGATTACATGTTTAGGATCATAAATGTATTTTTTTAACACAGAAACATGGAAGACATTGTGGACCCGGATGTGACTTGGCAGGGTGAGATGGTAAGCCATTGGCCCAATTCTTTCCAAGACCTGGAATGGTCCACAATATCAGGGTGCCAACTTGGCACACCCGCTCCATTGCAGTGTACTCCTCCTTTCTTGAATTCTCACATAGACATGATCACCGACTTGGTATTATTTAAACCTCCTTTTCCAGTCAGAAAAGTTTTTTGCCTATCCTAAGCAGCTTTTAAATTAGACCGTACCTTTTTGACCATTTCCTCCATTTCCTTAAGCATTTCCAGCCCTAGCCTTAATTTGTCTTTAGGTCCACCCCAGCTTGAGGTTGTGCGACATTTCCGCCCATACGAAACCTTAAAGGGGCTCATTTGTAATGAGGTATGATAGCTGTTATTGTATGCAAACTCAATCAAGTGCAAACACTCCTCCCACTGAGTTGGTTGCTGCATTACATACGCCCTTAACATGTCTTCTACCACCTAATTTACCCGTTCTATTTTTCCGTCGGTCTGGGGGTGATATGTTGTACTGAAGTTCAGCTGTGTCCCTAATTCTGCAAATAATGTCTTCCAAAAGATCGATGTGAATTTCACGTCACGGTCCGCGATTATCGTCTTCGGTAGTCCATGCAATATAAACACATTTTGCATGAAGATATGGGCAATCTGTACAGCTCTGTAGGTGGATTGCACAGGTATAAAATGTGTTTCTTTACTCAATTTGTCCACCACCACCATAATAGAGTAGTTATTCTTCTTTGTCTTAGGTAGCCCTGTTATAAAATCCCTAGAAATGGTTTCCCACTTCCACTCTGGAATGGGTAATGGTTGCAATAACCCCACTGGATGTTGATGTTACGCCTTAATTTGTTGGCACTCCAAACACCGTGCCAATTACACGGCCACATTCTTCTTCATACCCAGCCAATAGTACTCTTTTCGAAGCGCAGTAATCATTTTCTGATATCCTGGGTGTCCAGCATAGTGATTGATATGAAATTCATCCAAAATCAGATTTTTAATGTTGTTTTGATTGGGTACATATGGTCTCTTTTTGTAATAGAACATTCCAGCATCATCCACCTCATAGATTTTCTGATTTTCCTCACTGGTAGATTGTTGTACTTGTTGTTTTATTTGCTGGTATACAGTATCTTGTTCTACTGTCTCTTTTATCATTCCCTCGAAGGGTCTTTTCCATTCCCTAAAGGAAATTTCAAACAAACATTGTAATTTCCGACTCAAAGCGTCTGCCACCTAGTTTTCTTTCCCCTTCAGATGTTTGATTTCAAAGTCAAAACCACTTAAGAAATCTACCCACCGTGCTTGCCTACTGTTTAAAGTGGGTTGGCTAAAATAATTGGTCAAACTATGGTGGTCTGTCAATAACAAAAATTTCCTTCCCATAAGATAATGTCACCACATATTCAAGGCGTGTATGACTACTGCCAACTCTAAGTCATAAGCGGAATATTTCTGCTCATGCTCTTTTAATTTCCTTGACTTGTAAGCAAATTACTTTCCCTTCTTGCATCAACATGCCTCCCACACCTTCCTTGCTTGCGTCAGTGCACACCACATAGTCCTTATTAGGATCAGCTATGCTCAAAATGGGTGCAGTGGTGAGCAGGTGCTTAAGATGCTCAAAACTTCTTTGTCATTCCGGGGTCCATCTAAACGCTCTGCATTTTTTCTGTAAGGAAGTGATGGGATACGCTACTCTTGATAACCCTTCTACAAATCGTCTGTAGTAATCGGCTAACCCCATAAAGGATCTGATGTCAGCTACAGCTTTTGGTACGGGACATTCCATTATGGTTTTTATCTTTTTGGGGTCCACTACGATTCCTTCCTTCATGATTATGACCCAGATACTGTATTTCTTCCTTGAAGAAGTCGCACTTGCTGAACTTGGCATATAACTGGTGTTCCCAGAGGGTTTGCAACACCAATATGAGGTGCTCCTTGTGTTCTTCCATAGTGCGGGAATATATCAATATATCATCGATAAATATCAGCACAAATCTATCAAAATATTGATGAAATACGTTGTTCATCAAGCACATGAAAGTTGTGGGGGCATTAGTTAACCCAAAGGGTAGCACCACAAACTCGTAATGTCCATATCTCACTCTAAAAGTTGTTTTAGCTATGTCTTCTTCCTTAATCCTGATTTGGTGATAACCTAATTGCAAATCGATCTTGGAGAATACTGTTGCACCTTTCACTTGGTCAAAAAGTTCATCAATCCGAGGTAGAGGATACTTATTTTTGATTGTCAATTTCATCAATTGACAATAATCTAGACACATGTGAAGGGTCCCGTCTTTTTTCTTAACAAATAATACTGGAGCTCCCCAAGGAGACAAACTGGGGCGAATATAGTTTTTTTCTAACAATTCCTGTACCTGCATTTTTAACTCTGTTAACTCATGTATACTCATTCCATAGGGCACTCGAGATATCGGTGCTGCCCCTGGTACCAATTTGATAGTAAAGTTTATATCCCTCTTAGGCAGCAGTCCAGGAATCTCTTCTAGAAACACATCAGCAAATTCTTGTATCATAGGGATGTTGTCCAACATGGTTGTTTTATCTTTCGAGTTAGCATAGCCCACTTGGATGGCATAAATCTGAGACCCCTTCTTAATGCATTTCGCTAATTGAGACGCAGTTATTGGCTGAACCTGTACTAGCCACTTAATTCCTTGCTTCCTTGCTTCTCTTCCCTTGCTCCAAGCTCATCCCTATAATAAATAGTCTTTGTTTTGCAGTTGACCAAGGACTAGTGCTTTTCTAACCAATCTATACCAATCAGAACATCATATGAACCAAAGGGAAGCACATTTAAGTTTTCCATTACTGGCTGCCCTGCTATCTTTAAAGAGCAGTTATTGACTTTTGCAAGGACTCGCCTCTTGGCCCCTGTAGCCAGCTATACTAGCCATGGATTCTTGAATTTAACAGGTTGCGGTTTACAATGTTCTACCACCTTAGGACTAATATAACTTAATGTGGCTCCAGGATCAATTAAAACAGCTATAGTAAGGTCTTCTATTTTACCTTCAAATTCCACCACGGTCGCCTAGTACTCTGCCTAACGATCGTCTAGGGCTACATTAATCCTTGGTAATCTACGTCCTATGTTGCCGACTATCGATGCTTCATGGATTTGGGATAACTGTTCGGTTCCCTTTCGCTGAGGATAGTTTTTCACGTAGTGAGGCCCTCCACAACCCCAACGCTACACTGGAGGTCTTGTTGTCCCTTCACTGTCCAACTTTGCAAGCTGTTCACCGACTTTGGACTCATTGGTTGGCTTGGACTTGAATGAAGTTTTCTGTACAGTTTTGTTGTTTTTCCCCTTGCCAACTCCTTTGCTACCACTACTGCGATTCCCTTTATTGTTTCTAGCCAAATTATTACTTCTCTTATCATTCCATATTTTACCTGGAATTTCTCCCTTCTGTTTACTCTTTTGGTAACAAATCCTGTCTTTACATATTGCTTCGTCCATTGTCTTTGGATTGTCAAACTCAATCCTTTCCCGCATATATAGAGGTAAAATACTAACAAACCTTTGCACCTTATCTTTTTCCTCTCTAATATAAGGCACATAACGAAGAAAGGAAGTAAAATGGGTGATAAATTCGTCCATGGTTTGCTGCCCCAACCCCAAGTCATGGAATTCCCTTGCCTTTTTGGCATAAAAACGCTCGGTTAGGTATCTTTCCTTAAAGTACCTTTGAAATTTCTCCCAAGTTATGTTATGTTCGCTTACTCCCCTTACGATCTTAAGTTCTTCCTACCATAGGGTGCCTTTTCCCTGTAGTTGGAAAATGGCCAGCCATGCCTTCAAGTTGTGATCATATTCATATAGCTGGAAATATTTGTTCATATTAATCAACCATGCCTCAGATGCTTGCTCCTATTCCCCGTCAAGGTGTGGCAGTTTAATCTTACGAAATTCCCCTTGCAACTCTATCTGTTGCCTTTTTGAACTCTGTTGTTCAGATGCATTATCAGATCATTCCTCCCTCTCTGCCGACCCTTCAAGTTCTATGTGGTGATTTTTTTCTTCTGACATTCTTTGCTGCTCCGCACTACGATGTGCTAGCAGTTGGTTCTGTTTGTCGGACAGGATTTTTATAATTCTCTCTTGTTCCATAGTTAGTCGTGCATTATCTTCACATAATGGTCCATTTCATTTTTCAATTCCTGCACTATCCCCAAAATACCCTGATTTGTATTGCGAGCCTCCTTCCCGAGCTGTACCCATAGCTCGGGATTATTCTCAGGGCTAGGTATAGGTCCCTGACCCATCGCATACTTGCGTGATGCACTGTACCCTCTTCTCATACTGTCAGTCTTCCGATTTCCTGTCTTTAACATGAGAAAAGTAAATCAACGCACTAACTACCTTTTTTTTGAACTGCTCAAATAGGGACGAAAATAAATTGTTTGAGTTGTTTTCTATTTCAATTGCAATTTTCAATTTTCAATTTTCAATTCCCAGAGGCCTTAGTTTTGTAACTGGGCTCTGATACCAATTGTAATTTCTCCATCATAATTATTTTTTTTTTTAGATGGTATTACTAACGCCGATGACATGTAACCTCGTAATTTATTTGTAGCACTTCTTGTTCCAGCCTTCCATAACCCTTTTCTGGCACTCCATTCATTATTTTCTGGTGATAGTAAGGTTTGGTCCTATTCATTCTAGTTTCATTAATTAATTATCACCTTGGGAAAACTCTCAACTCCTCGCGATCTGAACAAGGTTAATACAGATGGACATCTGGAAATTTATATTAATGACACATTTGGTTATCTGTACGCTTCGTATGTTCTTTGGGTTCTACGTGGCTCCTTATGGCTCTGCTCTGTGTATGGCATGAGCAGGATCATTTCTCGCAAACACCACTCTCGGGCTTGCCACTTAATCGACGAAAGCTATGAAGTTTTGGAGATCTACAGTTCAAATCCCTTTCTGGGTTAATTCAACTATAATTCGTTTGGTTATGTTGTTTCCTCACTTTAGCACCAACTCCATTTTTCTGTTGCTTGCTCTCTGTGACCTGCTCTATTATGGCTCCAGGGCCTTGAATGAGTTATCACTCTCAGAACTAGGTTATGGCGTATGCGCTGTTTGGCGAAGCCTGGGTGAGTTTTGTTTTCAATGTTTAAAATTTTCCTGTCATAGAGCTCTCCTGGTCAAGCATTTTCATAACACCATTAACTAATGGTTGCTCTAGATTTTTGTTTGTAGGGACCCTTCACCAAGACTTCAGAGCTATGCACTGCCATTGCGTGGGAGTGTTTTACCAGAATCATCACCGAATCTTAGGTAAGGGGTTTATCTCCAGATTGAGGGTTTTCAGCGAAGCTTGCCTCATTGCATAATTGAACAGGGTTTTGGTTTCTACTATTTAACTGAAATGGTTTACGCAGCTAGCTTACAGTCCCACGGTATTTAGAATTATTATGTATTTGATTGGCTATATGTTGTAGAAGTGTTGAAACCCTATACGACCTTCGTGTAGAGGGTTTGACTCTAGCATGAATCTTGGACAATGGTTATTTAATGTAATTTTTGAATTACCCCTTGCAAGGATTTCATCCTGTGGCGCTTCTATTTATTTAAAGGACAACAGTACTTTAGAATTAATCCTCCAGGGTTAACCTGAGAGACGCCAATCAACTTGTAATTTACTACTTCCTTCTTCAATTAATCTTGTATGTCTATATATATGATTCAAGGGTTTGGATATGGACTGGTTTTCGTTCAGCTACATTTGTTGCATATTAACATGTGATTTTCCTTAGAATTCTAGTTCTTAATCGAATGGGAAAGGTGCATGGCTATAACAGCCTCTGTCAAGGTTCCTCGTTTCATTTTTCTTATGGGTTGTCATGGGTTTTCAGTGGACCCACTCTGTCTGACAATTACTTTTTTTTATTTTCCTGGTTGATACCGGAGGATTGGCGAGAGGACAATGACTCTATCTATACATGCTTTGCTTGTTAACAGTTGTCAAAGATCCAAATATATGTCATAGCCATGTGCTTCATTCGTTCTTCATCTTTTACTGTTAGCAGAGTTGTTAAAGGATTTCACCACTGTTTCTTTTATTTCTATTGTCATTCTTATGAGAATGTTTTGAGCATATCGCTAGCTAAATTCGTTTATTTACTTGAATATCTCATGGTTCTTGTTTATTAAAAAGATGACTTAATAAAATTATCATCACCTCGTTTGTTCTGTCTTGCTCATTATAAAATTGTACTACAGAAATTACCTACCATCGTTATTTGCATGACTTAGGGAGTTGCCAATTTGGCACGCCAGAGCCCTCTTCTGCTGGTACCTTAAGAAAGAGATGTTCCTAGGGTTTCATGCACCATTGTCACCTGTATAATTTCAATGAAATGTATATAGCCCTTATACATTCTTCCTTGGCATCAAGCTTTACAGTTTGTTCCAATTTCAATCCCTACACACCAGAGTTTAACAATGGAGGTAAATGTTGCTTGCCCAAGAAATTCATCTTACTCTTACCCTCAAGAATCCCTCGATCTCGAATGGTTCAATTTTTCCTTACAACCTCATGGTTTTCCTACGGTGGCACCCTGCTATCAGCTCCTCAACCTACGAGGGTCCTAAGTGTACATCACACTCTCGTTTTCCTTTAAACGCAAATAACATTTTTCAATCTATTAATGTTATTATTAAATTGTTGCTTTATTTTTTATGAGTTATAGCTACACAGAAGTTTCTATTACAATTCTTAAGCTCTAGAAATGACACAGACTTATTTAGTCACAGCAGTTAGGATTTTCCATACCTGTCTGTTCGATGTGCCAATAATACTGCAACAAAACTGCTCACCTCTGCTCCCTGTATTGTGGTGATCCGCGTAGTCCTACAGAAGCGAAACTTTCTCTTGTCTGTCGCTTCTAATCTGCCACCCAACCTCGAGATTCATCTTTTAGGACCAGAATCTCTCCCCCGTGCTCTCTTGCAGAACCACTGTCCTCGGCAAGATATCTGCACCTTGTGCTTGGCTATTTGGTCCTCACCAGACTTAGCCATCTCTTTTTTTTTTTTCGCTCTGCTTGTCCTCACAACGCAGACTAACTTTTGTCCTCCTTTTTCCTCTGTAAACCTTTCCAGTTAGGAGAGGTAGTTAGGGTTGCAGTTCACTGCAACCGTTTCTCGCAACTTCCCCCCTCAGAAGTTGCCAGTGTTTTTTCCAAGAAAAACATTTCTTATCTTATTAAAGAAATAATAAAAAAATATTATTAAATTCAAAAACAGTTAACAATGTTATATTCAGTTTTAACCACAGTAAAGCCAAATATTTACATTCTCCTGGGGCATTACATTTGTTTTCTGATTATTACTAAGAGTATTCTATAATATTATTTTTAAGTTAAGTCCCTACCATCCACCTAATAATTATTGATAATCAAATTCAATTGATACATATAAAAGGTAAATCGCAAACTTTGATTTATGATTATTACTAAGAGTATTCTATAATATTTTTTAGTAAGTTAAATCCCTACCATCTCATTGATAATCAAATTAAAGTTCTTGAATCCCTATTCTGAAATAAGTATATTTATCAATATCAATCCCTACCTTTATAACTATCAAATATTAAAAAAATCAAAATTTAGTAAATAAAAACTTTCCTTAAATTAAAAAGAAAAATATTACATTTTGAAAAAAATTAATTCTTTTAAATATTCAATAAATCCAAATTTAATTACATAACCACTTAAACAATTTTATATATATATTATATATTATATATATTTCTATACATTATTTCTTGAAATTAATTATCTTAATCAAAATCCAAACTAAACAAACTTAATCAAAATCCAAACTAAACAAATAAGAAATGTCTTCTATTTTACACAAATCAGTTAGTGAAATTCAAATTCAAACCATTTTCACGCATGCCAGATATATTCTCACCTTATAATATTCAAGCTGTAAATAATTTCTTGGTGCTCACAATAGGCACACTAGCTAAAGCTCAAACATGAACACGTTTATAAAAAAAAAAAAAAAAAATATGATGGTCAACATGAGAGTCCATTTTGACGGTTTGGAACGGGAGAGCTAGGGTTCTGAGGAAGAAACCCTTGACGGCGCCGACAGTAACGAGGATCGAGTTCAGGCTCTGTTCAGGATTCTCTGCAGCGTGACAGCGCTGAAGGGGATCAGCGAAGGACAATGGTTCCGCCTCAGGGGCGGCGTCAAAGCCCTCCCCCTCACTGCACAGCCCAGGGCCTGAGGTCATCTTTGGATCTGTTGATCCGGACATTCTCAGCAAAGGGAAAAAGCAACAAGGAAATGACAATGATCCACCAGAAGAACAAGAGACTTAGGCGAATAACCCGAAGGTCACTTCATCTACCTGTCGACCTGTAGCCAAAGAAAGGCTGTGAATAGAACTGCCCGAAGATAAGATCGATAGAAGGATAGATTTTATGAAAGATCACGCTATCATTGGAAAATTCATAGGGTTTTGGCCAACCGAACGAGCCTTAAATGGCTGGATTGCGGCAAAATGGAAGCCTAAGGGAGATGTCACTCTCCAGCTAGGACCAAAGGGCTTCTTCACTGCCATCTTTTTTTGCCTGGAAGACAAATACAGGATCCTAGGAGGAGGACCGTATTTCTTCAACTCGGCAGGTCTCTACATGAGGGACTGGATGCCCATATTCAACCCTGACAAGGAAGATCTCACTTGGGCACTAGTATGGATCCGATTATACTCATTCCCCGATGAATACTGGGAAGAAGATTGTCTAAAGGGCATAGGAAACGGGGTGGGAGAATACATCAGGGCAGCAGACGAAACAAAAACCCGTAAGTATATCTCCTATGCAAGAATATGTGTCTTTATCCATCTGAATGAAGCTCTACCTGAGTCAGTTACCCTTGCCCATCACGACGAGGAGTGGATCCAGCCTCTCGATTATGAGCATGTGCCTTTCAGGTGCAGGAGATGCCATGCACTGGGGCATCTGTTTCGGGATTGCCCTCTCAATGCCAAAGCCAACTCCTCTGAATTGTCTGAATCCCCATCTCAGGATGGTTTCACCAGAGTCCCCAGTAGGAAGCGCTCGCATAAAAAGCCTCAGAATGGGTCCAAACCCAGCCTACCAAATCCCAGCATCCTGCTTCCAAAAATAGCTTTGACATTCTAGGCGATTTCTCAGATGATCAACCCCTTGATACTGATGGTATCCCTGCTCGCCCTTCCTCTTCCACCCACCCCCCTCCATCCAGCACCCCACCCAAGTCTAAATCTCCCATGATCATCCCGACCATCTTAAGCAGGCATCTGAAAGACACAGCGGAGATCCCAAAGGAAATGGAGGTGGATGGAAAGACGATCCCCCCGCAAGACTGAGAGACCAATCAAGAGGAAACCAGTCAAGTGCAAAAAATGGAGGAAGAGCCAGAAAGCATAGATCTACACGGTCTGGATATCATTGAACTAGAGCTAGCTTGCAAAAAAAAGGCATATGAATCCATCTCTGAGACAAATCTAGAAAAGTTGGAAGTGGTCATCTCTAGAGCTTTCCACCAACACCAACTAGGCATACAACCTGGCAGCACTTGGGATGGCAGCTTGCGTCCAAAGGAAACCAAAAAAAGAGGGAGGAAGACAGATCTCCAGAGAACAATAGAGATCGGAAAACTCCTGGTGGACTCCAGTAGATATGTGAAGCTGACGAAGTACTACAGCCCTGCCCAAACTGGTTGAACCATGAAGCTTGTATCCTGGAATTTAAGAGGGCTTAATAGCCCAGGAAAATATAGGATGTTAAAAAACATGATCAAGATGGAAAATCCGCAGATGTGTTTCCTCCAAGAAACCAAATGCAATAGTACTACGCTGGGTCGCATACTCTCAAAGGCCTGGCCAGGATGTCGATCTGTTGCTGTGGATGCTACGGGAGCCTCTGGTGGGCTTGCAATAGCTTGGAACACCCAAGCTGTATCGCTCACTGATTTCCACGCCTCCCATCACCTCATTCAAGCCGCCTTTCACATTCTAGGCACCAACATACATGGTAACCTATCCAACGTCTATTTTCTGCAGGACACTGGAAGTAAAAGAGCGCTCCTCGACACCATTGAAGCGCTAAGCTCAAATAGGCAAAATCCACTTTGGATCGTTGCAGGGGACTTCAACATGATAACCAAAATAGAGGACAAGATAGGACGCAGAACCAGATTGGAACCTGAAGTAGATCGCTTCAAGGACTTCATCTAAAACGCCTCTCTCATAGATATACCATTCTGTAATGGCACTTTCACCTGGAGCAATCGCAGAGGTGGCAAGCATCAGATTGCTTCTAAACTAGATCGCTTCCTGATCTCGGATAATGCGGTGCATCTCGGAGGTGATCTCACTGCTACAATCTTGGCCCACTCTGGGTCGGATCACTGGCCGATCGCTTTGCAATGGCAGCGACCAGGGGATCGAACCAAAAGACCATTCCGTTTTGAGGGATTTTGGCTAACACATCCAGCATTCAAGGACTTCGTCAGAACCATATGGGCCTCCTTCATCCCACCAGAGGGCACAAAAATGTACCAGCTACAGCAGAAATTATGATTTCTAAAAAGTCACCTAAAACACTGGAATCAGGAGACCTTTGGGAATATTTTTGAGGCGCAACAGGAGCTCAATCAGGAGCTGAGGGATCTCCATCAGAAAATAATTAATACTGGGCACACGGAGGCAACCTTGGACAAAGAACGGCACATACACAATCAGCTTGAAGAAAGAAGAAAGCAGGAGGAAATTTATTGGAGGCAAAAATCAAGGGTCAGATGGCTAAAAGAAGGAGAGCACAACACCAAGTTCTTCCATAGAACTATAGTGCAGAGAAGGATGCATAATAAGATTCCTTTCATCCAGAACCAAGAAGGGGAAAAAGTTGAGGAGCATGAGGAAATAGAAGAAATTCTCCTCAATCATTTCCAGCAGGTACACCAAGAGCAGGCAGTGGATCGGCAACGGGCGATTGGAAAAATAACCAACAATATTCCTAAGCTTGTCACAGAGGAACACAACGAGTTACTCATGCGCCCAATTCTTATCCAGGAGGTAGATGAGGCGATGGCGCAGCTCAAAGAAGGTAAGGCCCCCGGACCAGATGGTTTCACGACCACTTTTTTTCATGCTTTCTGGGATTTGATTAAAATGGAGGTTTGGCAAATAGTAGAGGAATCCAGAGCTCTGCGATGGCTTCTCCCCTCCCTCAACTCCACTTTCATTACACTCATCCCCAAAGAGCAAAATTCCATTACACCTGATAAATTCAGGCCCATTGCTCTCTGTAACGTCATTTATAAATTCATATCCAAAGTTATTGCTAACAGGTTAAAACCTCTTCTACCCATGCTCATCTCTCCGGAGCAGTCGGGTTATGTTGAAGGCAGACAGATAATGGACGGCATTATCCTCATGCATGAAATCATTCATTCGCTCAAGAAATCCAAGCAAGCTGTTATGTTACTCAAACTTGATCTCTCCAAAGCTTTCGACAAGCTCAGCTGGTCTTATATTCAACATATGTTGAAAGCTTTTGGCTTTTGCTCCACTTGGGTTCGTTGGATCATGAGCCTTATCACCTCCACTCATTTCTCCATCCTTGTCAATGGTTTTCCCTCCCACCCTTTTAAACCCTCCAGAGGCATAAGACAAGGGGACCCCCTCTCCCCTTTCCTATTTGTGATAATGGCTGAAGGACTTGGCAGACACATCAAGCAAGCCCTCCATTCTAATCAGCTCAGAGGAATCTCTATCCACAATTCCCCGGCCTCCTCTCATCAGCAATTTGTTGATGACACCATGCTCTATGGTTATCCCTCGGTACAGGAAGCCTCTTGTTTGAAATCCCTGCTCAACGACTTCTCTGAAGCCTCTGGCACCCAGGTCAATTGCTCCAAATCACAAATCTTCTTCTTCCACACCCCTCCGTCGGTTAAATCTGCCGTTTCCCGTATCCTAGGCTTCCACACCGCCTCTCTCCCATCCACATACCTTGGAGCTCCCCTCACTGCCTCGGTCTTAAAGTAGCTTGCTTGGCGCACTCTTCTTGAGAAGCTCGATTCAAAACTCAATCTATGGACTCACCGCTCCCTCAATCTAGCTAGTTGGGTTGTGCTTATTAAGTCCATCCTCCAAGCCATGCCTCTCTATCTTTTTTCTATCCTTGTTGCACCAAAGTGGGTATTAAAAAGGTTGAGAAACCTGCAGCATGACTTTTTGTGGGGAAGCTCAGCCACTAACCGCAAATGGGCACTTGTGAAATGGGATACTGTCTTCAGGCCCAAAATCAAAGGCGGCATAGGACTTAGAGATCCAGAGTACAGCAACACCATCATGAACGCCAAAATATGGTGGCAATGGGTGACTAATCCAGATAATCTATGGGCTAAAATATGGACAGCCAAATATACCAACAACATGCCCCAAGCAGAGCTCATAAGATTCACGCCCACAAACAAAGGGTCACTTCTTTGGAATGCCACCAAGCAGCATCATCAGCTCATTCAGAAGCACAGCTTTTGGGAAATTAGGAATGGTCACAGTGCTAGATTTTGAACTGATGCTTGGAACCAATTGCCCAAACTCTCGAGTGATCTTCCTTCAATGATCATTCCAAACAGACAGGAGCAGCAGCAGGCAACCGTCCATCAATTCTGGGAACAGGAAACATAAAATGGATTTAGGAAATGGCGACCAAGTAATCAGATAACCAATATCACAAGCACTCAAGAAGTAGCAGCATTTGAGGACGAGTTAAAGAAGAGAAGCATCCGGTATGAGAACAGCGATGACATACTCAGATGGGGCTATCTACCTAGAGGATCTTATTCCACTTCCGAAGCCTATAATCTTATAGGCGACTTCCCCACCAGGCCGGATCCTCTCTGGGGGAGAATTTGGGGCTTCAAAGCTTGACCCAAAATCTCCCGTTTCCTCTGGATGGTTGGGCACAAAAAGATTCTCACCTGGGATAAGCTGAGGAGACGCAATTTCCAAGGTCCTTCGATATGCCACAACTACTTTCAAAATGAGGAAACCTTGCAACATCTTCTGGATACATGCTCAATCGCCAATCAGCTATGGGAGAAGGTTGGCTTCAGATGTCAAAAAAGATGCAAAGGAACTGGTGACATCATTGATACCATCCGACACTGGCCGAAAAGCCCCTATGATTGTGAGATTCTCAACTACCTGTGGAACATTATCCCGGGCACAGTATTATGGAACATTTGGAAGGAAAGGAATAGGCGCATATTCAAAAACCAGAGCTCGCCTATTGAGGAAATCTGGAGTAGACTGCATGGCAATCTCAGAGAAACTATGCTTCTTCGATCATGGACAAAAGAGGACCTCCCTACCACAGACAATGAGAAAAACATCCTCGACAATTGGAAGCTGCAACTGCCACAAGAGTATGCCATGCATCAGACAACGAATTGCAATATCAAGGAAGTCAGAAGCTGGATTGCCCCACCCATCAACTCATACAAACTCAACTTTTATGGAGCCTCTAAAGGCAACCCTGGGCCAGCAAGATTTGGAGGTATTATTCGAAATCACAACGGAACCCCCCTGCAGATCTACTTCGGCAATATCGGATGGGACACCAATAACTCCGCGGAGTTGGAGGGACTTTGGCAAGGGCTCCTAGTAGCTAGGCGACTCAATCTTCAACCGTTGATAGTGGAGGGCGATTCCCAGATCCTCATCAACATGGCCACGCGCATTCAGAATGGCTCTCAAGCCAGAAAAGTTGCTGACAGTTGGAGACTAGAAGCAAGGCTAAACAACATTGCTCATGAGTTGCGCAATCACAGAGCCCTCTCCTTTCACCACACAAGAAGAGAAGGTAATAAGATTGTTGATCTCCTAGCCAATATCGGGGTAGAAAGTAACCAAACCTTCCTATCGGGAAACTTGGACATCATCCCAAGCAATCAACAGACTCAGGACTGTGAGAGTCTCCTCCAAAGCGACGCTGAATCCCCGGATGCGGGTGCTGGCACGTCAGATGGGGTCGAGCCACATGCCCAGCATGTGCCGCCCCGTGCTAACAATACAGTTTAATGGGATATCGCCGCCAAAGGATATTGTTGAGTTGCCCGAGCTCTGGGCATTCAATGCCGAGCAGGGTGAAACGATGGGGATGCAGGACGCAGTTAATGCTCGCTCTCATCGAGGGAAGGATGCAAGTTTTCAAGGGGAAGGTGAATCGATGCAAGCTCATTGGTATGGTGAAGCTGGGGCGATGCAGGCGCAGAAGAATTCTGGACGGGTGGATGGTTTACCACCTCAATTCGCAGTCTTGGCATTCCGTCGCTGCAACTCAAGTAATTGCCTCAGGTGGGAGCAGCAATTTAAGGGCAATCGAAGTAAATTGGATGCGAGAAGGGAAATTTCTCCCTCAGGCAAAGTTTGCTCGGTGGTTATTACGCCTGTGTGTGGTTTGTGGCAAGGTCCGCACTGTGTTTGTTATTACAATTCACTTCAGGTACACGAGGGAGGCAACGGGGAGTCCATGGCAAAGCTGTGAGAACGGCAACCAAGCAGAAGGGGACCTGGGCGAGGTTCATCCTCTCGCCCCCCTGCAGCAGATGAGCACCATCACTGCTGCTGCTTCTACTGCTACAGGAGGGCAAAAGCCACACCAATTCAAGCCGGGCAGTTCATGGAGGTTGGCAGCCCAAGTGAAGGAGAGCCAATGCTTCCAGCATTCGGCTCAGTCGTGTTCACCCTGGGCAGCTCAAAGGATAAGGCAGGTATCAATGCTCATATTTCAGTTCTTTTCACTAAAATTCCTGAGGGCAATGATGGTGGAAAGCTACCAGGTTCAGCGGAGCCACCTCCAGAGGGCATTGGTGAGGAGAGTCCTATGTTGCAGCCGCCAATTGAGGCGGGCACCTCTGGGAAAGAGATCCTGCAAGCCCCTTCTCATCCCCCGGAGCCAAAACCTCAGGCCACCGCAAAGGATCCATGGGCCATTTGGGAAGGAGTCGCTGAGGGCCAAGGTTGGAGATATATCGTGGAAGAAGAGCCCGAAGACTGATCCTCCGATGCACGCACCAGGACATGCCTTTCTCTCTCGGCTCTGGTCTAAGCTAAAGGTCTCTGCGGGTATTTGGGTTTTGCTCGTCACTGTGTTTGTTTATTTTCAGTTTTTAATATTGTCTTGTTTATGTCGGTCTCGCGTTTAGACAAGGTCCACTGTAATTTCTTTGATGGACAAGGTTCACAGTCAGTTTTTGATGGAAGCCCCTGCGTGGGCCGTCCCGTTCATGTCTAGCTCAGCGCTGTTCTATGCTCTGGTGTGGTCATGTCTTTTTGGTCTTTTGCCTCAGCAAGTTTTGTAGGAATGTTGGAATGTCCTGTAGGTGCTACCCCTGTGAGGGAGCTTTTTGCATCAAGTTAAGCTATCCAAGGTGCCACTGCTGGCCCTGGACAGCCTGTCTCACTGTATGTAAAGTTTACCTGTAAATATAATACAACAGACTAGCTAGCTTTTACCGAGAAAAAAAAAAACATGAGAGTCCATTTTATGTTACTATACATCACTCATGCTCCACCTCCAAAGACTAAGTTTAGGGTGGCCGCCTCATCACTATAAGTTTGGGAATTTATATTTATATATATATATATATATATATATATATATATATATATATTATATATATATATATTATATATATATATATAATATATATATATATATATTATATATATATATATTCGTAACCAATTTTTTAACCATAAAATTATAATTAAAAAAAGTTCAAATAATATGTAACATATGTTTTTATTCTTTTCTGTTTGTAATATAATTAAGGTATGTATTTTTAAAGGGTTGGGTAAGATTTGATTGATTTTTTTTAATTTTTTTTTTCTTCTTATGGAAGTCATTTAGTTATTTTGAGATAGTATTAGTGTAATATGTGGTTTTTACCAAATATGTAAAGTAGGTGGTGGTCACTATGCAAACACAATATTCGAGACGTTGTTATGAAACGGTGGTCACTATGCAAACATAATCTTCAAGAAACTGTTATGAAATGGCATATAAAATTTTCAATTTTTACCAACTTTTCTAAGATTAGAATAACCATCACAATTTCATTCATCTTGTTAGAGGTGAATTTGGTGATATAAAATTTCACCTCAATATGACCTCTAGATTAAGAGATATTTCCTCCCAAATAATTGGCCCTACCACATCATCTAACTCCCACACGGAAAGCCACCATGGGCCCCTTCACAGTCAGACCCATAAGCCACTCAGGGTAGGACTTATCCGCAACGCTTAATTTCACTTTTTTCCTGGGCTCGACCCTTGACTCCTGAAATAGTCAAGGCC
The DNA here is from genome assembly GCA_000404065.3 of Pinus taeda. Lineage (NCBI taxonomy): Eukaryota > Viridiplantae > Streptophyta > Pinopsida > Pinales > Pinaceae > Pinus > Pinus taeda. Next base: position 249,168 of record APFE031699699.1, on the reverse strand, counting down.
TGATCTCACAACGTACCAGCCTTGTTGGATGATTTTCAAAAGTGAAGGGAGTTCAACGACCCACATTGGATTGAATCAGGTTGGCATGCTCATCTATTATTAAGGCAAACAGTAGCGCAATTCAATCTTTTGTCCCATTTTTTTGGTGCCTTCATTGGATGGTTTTTGTCATCTTTGCTCTCAATGACCGATATTCATTATGCCACCCTCTGCCTTCATCCTTTGGTTGAATCCCAAATGGGTGTCAGAATTCCTCGCAATCGTCCAATCTCTGTTGATATCCACCGTTCATGGTCACATTGGTCACCATGCAATGTCATCCTGGTTCTTTCCCTCCTAGTTCTCTTCTTGTTGCACTTTCCTAAACACGCGGGGTCTCTTGCAGTTGAGGCGTCAGGTGGTACTATCTTCCCATAAAAGGGATATCTACACCAGTGCATGCCCTATCATGCACCCACCTTACATCATCCTGCTTCTCCCATCCTCATGACTTCCTAAGAGCTCTCCATCGTTAAACATTAGGGCCTCACTACTAGGCTTGTATGTGTAGTGGGGTCACATGGCTTTCTTTCCTTCTTTCCTCTACTCTGACCTTGATTTCTAGCAATATTTGCACCACATCACCTTGATCCTTATATCTCGGTGCTTTCACCTTACACGTTCCTAACTTCTTGTTGGCCTAAAGGGGTTAAAACACCACATTATCCTACAAAATTTGTCTCATCATACATTTTGCTACCCCAGTGCACACATCTGAGATGGAACCTCTGGGCCACATGGAGGTTATTCCATGGGCTCCCTTTCCAGATAATGAGGATGAAATCTACCTCTGAGTTGTAGGCCTATTTAGTCAAACACCTTGTTAGCCTAGCTACTCCATTATGTCATTTCTTAATGCTTCTCGGGACCATCCTCTAGGACACATGGCTTACTGGACCACTCCATTACATGTTCCACACTTGCATTTAAGACATGTGGAGGCATTGCCACATCATCCTACATTTCCTACCCTGCTCCCTTTTGTCTGCACCCTTGCAAATGTTTTGGAGTGGACCCAACAACATAATATGTCAAGTGGGTTTTCCCCATCTAATAGCATAGCTATTTAGGTTACGTGGAGGCTAACCTACCCTAACCCCACGTCATCCCATGCCCCACTACAATTCCCTTTTAAACTTTACAAGACCTTAGACCTGCATGATGAGTTAGATGTTGGGTTGTTCTTTGACCAATAGCAAGACCGTCGGACTCGCATGTCATCCAACTCATCCCATCCGATGTCATCCTAGTTGATCCCACTGTTATGCAAAAAATAACTCTAGGTTCTAGCTCTGCACCACAACATCTTCCCTTCATCGAATAAAAAAAGGGGTAAATTTGGGTGCACCAATGTTAACCTCCCACAGCTAGTGTTTCACCCAATTAATGGATAAGGCTCACTCGATTGTATTAAAATTTTAAGGATTTTCCCTCTTGCATCGCATCAAAGATTGCACTTGAACTCTTCCATGGCCCGAACAACAGAACCTTGCCAAGCTTTATGTGATTATCTTAATTTGGATTTCAATAGTTATCATGAGATATTACCATAACTCATCACTTGTCACTTATTACTGGTCATTTCGACGATGACTCTACTGCAAGAGTTTTGTAAATGTCAAGATCAACACGAGAATTCGATACTGGCAGTGGTGGCTTGCTAAAACATCCCATGGTGCTATTTATGTTGTGATCAACACCCTACAAAAGTTTTACTACGCTTTAGTTTTGGAGCCTAATGAGGATCTTACGATCTATAATTCTATAGTCACTTCATGGTTGATACTTTGGATGGGGCTCCTACTCCAAATAGTGTGAGGTCTAATTGGGACTACACATCGGGAAAACCCCCTTTATGTTGGCAGTGTCCAACAACATCAGCATTAGGATGCTAGAAGGAGGGCTTGATGACAAGTTGTCCTAATTGACTTTGTTTTGAACCTCTTATCTTAAATTGCTCTTCCTTAAATCATACTCCCAGCGCGTTTTACCAATAGATCCAATGGTCCAGTTTTATTCCCCGATGAACCTCTTTATCACTTGCCTCAATTAAAGTTTGATGGTGAGGGTGAAATATCCATAACATAGCATATATATAATTTTCTCTACTTTTGTGAATTTCAGAAAATCGATTATGAATATGTTTCTTGTGTGTTTTTCTTCCTCACACTTGAAGGTCTATTAAACCGATGGTGTCATACCCTACCATCTTCTTCCAACCATTCATTTGATCGATTCCTCAAGAAGATTCATTAAGCCTTTGATAGGTATGATTACATAGATGTTCTTAAAAGGATTAAAAAACTAAGAACAAAGCTTGATAAATCAATAGAGGATTTTTCCAATAGATTTGTTCACCCATGTTATGAATTTCCTAAAGAAGATGTGGACTGGGATTTATTCAAAGGAATGTTTCAGCGTTTGTTTCAAATTTCTTTCAAGCAATCCAAATATGAATCCTTGGTTAATATTGCTCCACAAATTTTCATTAATCATGACACACCTCTAATTTTATAGGAGGAACCTACTATTCCTTTCTTTCCTTATCCTCCTTGTTTTCTACTACCAATTTGGGTGCCTCTTGGTGATGATGTTGAAGTTGGAAAATCTGGGAATCAAATTGTTGATCTAAATTTTCAACCTTCTTCCACTTCCCATGATCTATATCTAATGGAGGAAAGTTTTGAATGGTTCATTAAGCCTAAGGTGAATACTAGTCCCCCCATTCCTTAAGATTATATTAACACTCAAAATCTAAATATTGAATCTAATCTAATTGACCACATGATATCTTCAAAGAATCCTTTTCCTCCTCTATTATCTCATTCTCACAGTCCCTTGCTCCTTGATCTGCTTCATTCGTCTCTTAGAAATCCAAATAGAAATTAGGTGCAAGGTAGTCACATCTCATAAGTAGAGGAGAAGAAAAGTGAAGATTTTTTTCGATCTTTCTTCTATTTTTCTAAGTCCTCTACGTGAAGATGGTGTTTCTCCATTCTTGGCCGATATTGAATCTAGTAACATTGGTAGTCAATCAAATGAAATCAGTTTACTTAATAAATCAAGTAAATTCTTGGGAAACCATCATTCAGATGATGGTGATTCCACTAATGTATGTCGTGATGAATTCTCAAGTGTACCAGCTAATCTTGCAGTTTCTTAAGAATATTTTTATTTGAAATATTTAGATCTAGAATTTGATTTAGTCAAAGAAGGTATTCATATGGAAACTTCCTCTTCATCTCACTATCCCTTGTTCCCTACTACTTGTAGTGCATTAACTTGTGATGAATATATTTCGTCCTCTTCAAGTTCATCATCTAATAAGCATATTTCTGAATTGAAATAAGGTAGCTGATTTATCCATGATGAATAAGAAAGTAATAAAATCATTGAGAACACTTTCCATTCCTTATCCTTTCTAGTATTGCATGAAGAAAATTCTTTTGTTTAGGTTACTCGAGATTTTTCAGTCTATCCATATTTACACGTGAATTTTGAAGAATGTTATGACTTGGCTAATCTCCTTGTTGGAGTTGACAAATATAAAAAAATCAATGATGTAGGTGGTTACCATCTTGGTAATAGTGATCTTGTTGCAATTACTAGCAATAACTGTCCACACACCATGCATGATCTAATTCAATCTTCAAAATGAGATTCTATAATCCTTGAGAGTTCTTGGACTTGTTAGGAAGTCTAGGAACTTCAACTTATGTTAACGATTATATTAGGTTCTCACAATCCCTGCAAGATCCCTGAACTAAGTCAGATTGGGAGTTTCTCTAAAAATGCTTGTATTTGCATGGTTTCATTGGATGCACACTCTTCAAAGATTTGTACTATTTCAAATATATCTCTTTCAACTTTCAAGATTTATCTTTCGATCGGATTGAATATTTTGTTTCAGTTATTCCATATCCAAGCAAATATCTTGTATCAAAATTGGGTTTGGAGTTTATATCTTCCATGGATACACAATGCTATGAAATTGATCATTTTAAAGATTTTCACTAGTCGAAGGACTCATACCTATCAAATATTTTTCAAAATAATTAGTTCCTAGTAATTATTGTGAATTTTATGATGCTAATAATTTTCATTTTAGCACTAAATGTCATCTTAGGTGTTAATGTATTCTTGATTTATATGGTGAATCAAATTCCTCTTTTTCATCCATTACATCTTTGACTAGTTTCATGTATTTGCTATACTAGCATTCATTTTCAATTCTTTCAATAATTGTGTTGTTGATTGAATTTGTAACCAAGTACAATAGAGTGGTTTGTCACATTATTCATACAAGGAAGATGATTTGACTATTCAGATAAATTGTAAAGTTGTTCAAACCAGCCCATCTTTGTTTCCTACTAGCTAAGAATCTTATGCCTTAATCAATCCATCTAATCATAATGTTGGTTCTAGTAACTGCCATTCAACTAATCATTTTGCATCAATTTATGTTTATGGTTTATCATCTCACTATTTGCATACTTGTCAAGAAGTTGAGAAACTTTAGCCTTCATTAATGGTTATGCCAGGTACTCACTATCTTAACAAACCCTCTGAATATGATCACATTCATTTTCCCTTGCAAGATTCTCATCTTGATTCCATGCCATTAATTGAAAATTCATCTTCCCAAGGATTTCAGGGTTTTTAAGAGGATTTTTTTTTAATTCTAGGATCCAATCTATGATTTCCTGGAAACATTTTTCTTAGAAAGCCCATTTCATAATAATACGCTTCAAATTTTTCTGATGCTTGTTAAGTAAGACAACATAGATGGAGGTATATTCACAAGAATTTTTCGAGGTTTGTTTGATTTTTTTCTAATCGAAAGGTAAGGTGGTAGCTTGGTTAAATTGAGTTGTCATGACACATATTTATTCTCCTAGAGAAGACCTTCTATCTCTTGTACAAGTTATTAAAGCTCTCATCTTTTCTTTTTCACATTGCTTCTATCTGTTTTAATTAATCACTTGTATCTTTGTATTTGCAGGTCGCGAGAAGTCATGGTAGTTACATTGGAAATTTCATTACAGTTCACCTTGAACTTCTGGCTAGTTAGGTTAGAAGTAGTTCTACTTTCATTCTGGTTTTATTTCCAATGATCCTACACTTTCTATCTATCAGTCTTGCCATGGATTTCTTATTTCTGTCTCACACAATTGTTTTAGTTTATTCCTCCATTTTCTTTGATATTTAGATTTTGTTTCATGGTTTTTTTATGTATTTTCTTCCATGTTTTGTTTAATAATTTGCATGAAAATTGATGTCATTTGGCTCAAAGGCGATGTGGAAAAGCTTGAAAAGGGTAGTTGTGATGACGAACAATGCTTAGCTAATTCGTTACATTTTCTCTATTTTGATTTACATATATTTTAAACTCGATCATATCTAGACATAAAATGCAATTTGTTGAGGATTGAAAGCCTTTTTTCAAACTACGAGGCTGGTATCTCTATTAGGATTTTCATTCATGACTTAGAATTGTATTGAATGGTGTTTTGACCTGTTTCCACAACCGAGTACAGAAGGGAAATGAGGAAAACTTAAAATGAGCATATTAACTTTAGTCATCATTAAAAACCCTTAAGACAAGGAACAACCTCTCCTGCAAAGTAAATAACACAATATCCCTCTTCCATATTCAAAATAAATAAATTCCTTTGCACATTCTATTAGTAAGTAAATAAAGAGGTGAAGAAGAGAAAGGGTCATGCATAGAGAGGTGAAGCAAGCAACTTTGTTGGGGTACTAAACAGGCCTGCTGGTATTAAAGAAATGTTAGTGATTCCTTGACATGATTCCATTGGGGTACTGAATAGGCTCTCTTGAAGTAGATAAATATTAGGGAATGTGCTTATCAAAAGCTCAACATAATTATTATCTTTCTCCCCTATCAAAAAGATTGAGGTATGACTAGTATTGTAAATGTGTTTGAAGCTGAGAATGGAAATGAAGAAATTGTATCTTTAACTAGAATTAGTGGCAAAGTCAGGGTAACCTACATGGTAAATCAACACTTCCTAAACCTAAACTTAAGCGTAAAACATAAATAGAGGAGATAGAGTTCTACCAGTGTGTCGCTAAGTGTTGACGCTACAATAAACACCCTCCAAACATTTTCCTACACTTGAATTTCGAAGCCTACTAAGGATCTTATGATCTATCATTCCATAGGCACTTAACGGTTGATTGACGTTACTCTAAGAATTCAAGTCTTATTTGGCAGCATCATGGTGTGAATGGATCTGGTTAGCTGATGTTGACACTGGTTCATGATGGCAACTAGCTCATGTTGGCATTGATGTCAACCCTTGTAGCCTAGCTAATGTTTGGATCCCATTCATTGTAGCATGGTTGTAGCTTGCTTTTCTAACATTGAGATGATTGTGCTCACATTTATGTCAATAATATGATGGCACATTCACAATGGTCAGATGATAGCATTGGTGTGGTTGATGATGCTGCTAGCAGTGGATGAAGGGGATCTAAATGCCATGGAGATGATGACTCGCATGCTAGTTGAGTTGGAAACTAGGAATTCATCTAAGTCTTCATGCTTATGCTCATGGAGAGGAGTTGCTACATTTATATGGCCTTATTCTTGATTATGGAGATGGGCTAAAGAGTATTGGTTGCCCTTTTAGTTCAACTTGGAAATGACACTTCAGAGACATGTTTGATCCACTTATAGATGTGTCAAAGGCTATGTTAGAGGTTTGGAGGCATGTACAAGAGATGAAGAAGAGCATCAAGTAGGTGGAAGATGTTTTAAGTTGAAGGCTTGGTGTTTTTCTTCATACTCAGCCCCAGTCGCAAGGAGGCAAGCCCGTGGGAGCGACAACAAGTCTCCAGATGTGAGAAGATAGGCCTATGGGAGCTACTAAAGGTTTTGGTGAAGTTAAAATAGTGTTATGCATGTGACTAATTATTTTCACGATCTTTTCTCTGTGTTCCTCACACAAAAAAAATAAAATATAAATAAAAATAAAAAATAAAAATGAAAAAATAAAAATAAAAATAAATAAAAATAAAAGTAAAAATAAATAAACAAATAATAAATAATTAATAATAAATAAAAATAAAAATAAAAATAATTAAATAATAAATAAAGAAAATAAAGAAAAATAAAGAAAAATAATAAATAATAATAAATAATAAATAAAATAATAAATAAATAATATTAAAATAAATAATAATAAATAATAAATAATAAATAAATAAATAATAAATAAAATTAAAAATAAATAAATAAATAAAAATAAAAATAGCAAGGAAAATCATAGAGGCTTATAGAATAAGTTGTAAAGGTCTTAAATAATTTGTAAAGGTCCTCCAATGATGTGAACTCATTTAGTGCACAAGTAGTGGCCTTACTGGATTGATTTGTTCTAATTTCTTCACCCTTGATCCTAGCCCAAAGCTCCATTTTTCCCTACATGTGTTATATTCATCACTTCGGAATTGTGTGATTGTGGATGTGGAGTGTATGTGTGTAAGAGAAGGCTGCATAGGTTGAAGATTCTTTAGACCTATTCGATAGAATAGATGATTTAGTGAGTGAGTATTAATGGAAGAGAATGGAGAATAACTAAAGCATGTTTTTGGATATTGTTGGGGTATGTTTTGTTGGTGTCTCTCACATGTTTTTGCAAGTGCTTCTAATAACTTTTCCACACAACCATAGTGTCTTATGTTGTTGATTGTATTATGTAGAATATATTTTGTAGTGAGGGTTTGATTTTATGTTGGTGATATTGTTTAGTTGTTCTACTAGATGGATTAGTGCAACTATTTTACTTGTGTGAGAGCATATGATTGTGGTGCCTTTTATTGATTTGATGATATTGTCTCACTACTAGAGGTCGTATTGTAGAGATAAATCAAGTTCAGCAGAAAGTCTTAGCACCCAATTTGAAAATAGATGAAAGGTTGTCACATGGAGGAGAGGAGCAGTGACTTCATGGATGTGGAGTAGTGATTGGATAGTCTAATCAGAGTTGGGTGAGGATAGATTGATCGTGGTGGCTTTCAGCAGATGGTAGTCAGTAGATCCGTGGAGAGCACAGTCTTCCAAGTTGATCAGTAGAATAAAGTCTCTAGGCTTATCAGAGTCAATTGGTTGTATATGAGGTCGATTATCTAGACTTACGGGAGTTGGTCATCTATGTAAAAAGTCTAATTTTGTTATTAGAAGATTTAGAGCAATATAACAAAAGAAAGTATGGTTGTTTTCCTGATTAAGGGTTTTCCATCATATATTTTGTGTCTCATGTGTTGATTCTTTCTTCTATTCTTGTTCATGTTTATGTTGCACATGTGGTTTATTAGTTGCTTATGATTTATGAATAGATATACAAATGTTTAATGAGTTGATTCTAATTAGTGGGTGTGATTTAGGAAAGTAAATAATTGGAAAAATTAATAATAATATCACATTACTAATTCACCCACCTCTCAGTAGTGTTCAAAGGTTTCCAACAACTAGTATTTGAGTGGGACTCTTGGTTGAAACTTGATTTCTAGAGAGTAGTAAGCCTCAGATATATAGTGTACAGGATGAATAGGATATTAGGGATGTTGGTCAAAGCATTCTTCTTCATATTTATGCAGCATTGGATAACAAACAGGAAGACCATCATGCATCTATCATTGAGATGGATGGTAAGCTTTGTGATCAATTTATTTCTATTTTTATTGTCCCTAGATCTAATTATAGCTATGTTATTCCTGGTGTGTTGGATAAGTGTGGTTGGAGTAAGGAATTTCATGCAGAGTATTAGTTAGTGCAGTTGGCTACAGGTACCAAGAAGTGAGTTCATCATTGGGTAGGAGCTTGTGCATTTGATTTGAATGGTATGCCTATCGCAATAGATTTGAATGTATTACCATTGGGATCATACATTATGTTTTTGGGCATGGATTGGTTATATCTTCATAGGACCAAGGTGGATTGTTATGAAAAAATTATTGAGTTCTTGGATGACAATGGGGAACCAAAAGTATTATAAGGAAAGAATAAATCCACATTATTTAGGATGGTGAGATCTATGCAAGCAAAGAACAATTTCAGAAAAGGGTGTGCGTTATTTGCAGTACACATTTCTAGTGATAAAGGGAAGGAAGTTGAGGATGCAAATGTTTTGATCAGGCAACCATTCCTATAGTAGTTCAAGGATGTATTTCCTGAGGATATTTCAGAGTTTCCACCTCATAGGGAAGTAGAATTAAAAATCACCTTACAAGATGATCACACCTAAGTTCAAGGAGTTGAAGCTGCATTTTATCACCAAAAAATTGATCATCTAGCTGAATTTACTAGATGGATCGAAGTACACCATGTAAAGCTAATTTTACCATAGTAAAAATTGCTTTCAATGCAAGAAAATACTTAATAAACCACTTTGTTAAGTAACTTATAGTGAAACCCATGAAGAAATAGATGGATCGAAGTACACAATGTAAAGCCGGTTTTACCATAGTAAAATTTCTTTCACTGTGAAAAAATACTTAATAAACCACTTTGTTAAGTAATTTATAGTTAAACCCATGAAGAATAAGTGATTTATTTGATTTTGTTCTAGGAATAATTATTAAACCATTGTTCAATTATTATTCCTTGTCATATTTGACCCAATCATGAAAAATAAACAAATAAATCATTAATTATCTTATTTTTCTCTAAGGTAATTAATTTATCACTAATTAATTATTATTCTTTGTCAGATTTGACTAAATCCCTTAGGAATAATTAAATAAATCATTATTTGTTTATTATTCCTTAACTAATTCCTTGAGATGATAAATAAATCATTTATTTATTTATTATTCGTAAATAAAAGTTTAAATATTTTTTCCCTCCTAAAGAAATATAATAAAATATTCTAGGTGGTTATTCCAAGAATGGGATCAATAACATTTTATTATTGCTCATTATTCTAGGATAACTCAATATTTTGTTATAAATAGAAGGGTTTTCCATTCATTATTCACTTTCGATTATTTTCATTGTTGCACTCACTGTTGTAACTCGAATTATTTTCATTGTCGCACGCCATATTTTTGTTGGCTTTATACATTATATAGGAGAGAGACACTACAAAAAATGAAGATGTTTGATGATAGCCAAGAACCCATCCCATAGAGGGGGGATGGAACATTTACTTGTTAACTTCACAGGTGTTATAATAAGACTATTCTTTGTATATCTGGTTTCCATTGGATGATTGGAGTTATTACACTTTCGTTTTGTTTTTTAACTATGATTGTGGCATAGATCCAAACTTTGGCAAGTATGGTTTCTATCAATTCTTGCAAATCTATAATGTTTAGCATCAATTTATATTTTCGATATTGTTTTCCATTCATAATCTTAACTGGGTTCTTACGTCATCTTTGAGAAGAAAACACTACAACAAAACTGGTGACTCCGTCAGGTTTTATACTTCAGATCCAGGAACCTAGGTGACCTTCGGTATTCATCTCAAGGTTTCTTCTTTCTTCAATTCTATTATTTTTTCCTATTTTTTTAACCCTATATCTATTAAATTTCTGACTTCTGCAAGCTTTATTATCTTTCCGTAGTTCATGAGAACTAGTCGTGACAAAGGCAACACTTTTTTTCGAGATTTTCCAACTAGGATCCATGGAGAAGAAATCACACTTTTTTGGCCAAAAAGTGCAATCTAAAGGCTATATTACACTTATCAATCCAAAAAGTGCAATCTAGAGGCTATATTACACTTATCAGTCCAAAAAGTGCAATTCCTATAGGAAAACAAGTTTGTACCTGCGATTTCTAGGTTTTAGGGTTTTTTTTAGATCTGTTTCTGGGTTTTGTAGAGAGCTATCTGATGGGTTGTCTGGCCTCTGTCTCATCCTATTTAGGCCTTGATCCACTCTAATTTACTCATCGAAGCCAAATTTAGCCTCACCTAGGGCTTCTAGTACACTTCCACCTTTCTAGCAGGATTTTAGAGTGGCTAGTCTGAATTTCTACATCACTTTCAGCCACATTTTCAAGATCTATAACCTTATGTTTCAGATTTGTTAAAGATAGGTTGTTACCATCTATAGTTTCAAATTTAAACTTGTTTGGTCATTGATCTTAAGGTCCCATCAGTTTCCCTAGGTGTTTCATCCATCTCCTTATCTTTTTGCAGTAATCTTCCCCATGGTTTTTTGTTTTTGTTGCACCTCTTTCTAGCATCTTAGTGTCACTTGATCCTAGTCACACTGACATTCAAATATTTTGACTGTTTGAGTGTATTTTCCATCGTTTTAGCCACCAACCAACACAATGTCTATAAACCCAATTTGGGTGGGGTTTAGTTAATTGTTATGTTGTTCATTTTCTGTTATTAGTTTCAGTTTATTTTCAGCAAGCTTTTTTCTTTTTTACAAACACGATCTGGGCTTAATCAATAAATACAATTGTACACACAAGTACACCTTAGGAAAACGACACTTGGGTTAAACTGCCAAGCCAAAAAATAACATAATAAATTTACCTCCCCTCATCGAGACAAAGGCATATTGTTGATCTCCCTTCACCATTTTCGTGTCACATGTGTCTTGTCACCATTACGCCACCAAGGCATTTGTCGTGGGGACTATTACGATTTCACCCCCATTTTCTACTTGGGCATACTACCCCTGCCTGTCAAGTTCGATTTCGTAGCCCTCTAAGTCCCCACACCAACTGTTCTCCTAGTTTATCTGATTCCTCATCTAATTCTAACCCTCCTTCACCACATATCGTCACCATGTCTAGACCCATAGCTCATGCAGGAACCCAACTTGGTGTTGGCTCTATTTCTATCCCAGTGGTCATATCAAGTTGAACAGTCTTAGGAACAATTCTGGTAGCTCCCATGATCCATTTTATGGTTGGGTTAAGTCTACCAGGTTTTAACCAGTTGATAAACGACCCTATACACCATAATGATGGTTTGACTTGTATGTCAACTAAGCTTCCCTCAGACATCCCAAAGTTTGAAGGTAATGCTGGAGAGGATCCTACCAACCATGTCTGATCCTTCCACATTTGGTGTTCATCCAAATCCATAACCGATGACTCAATTCATCTTAGTCTATTCCAACGCACGTTCACAGGAGACGCTACGAAAGGGTATGTAGATCAGCCTGTCGTATCTCATTCCATTTTTGTGATTCTCGATAAACCATTCCTTTCATATTTCCAGTTACCTCTCCAGTATGACACTGGTACATAGCTACTAACCTCCTTTCGGTAGTCCTCTACCACTCGCCTATCCGACCGTGTTCAAGAGTGGCGTCAAAGGAGGAGCACATGTCATGCCCTGCCTTTCGAAGACTATGTCTATTTAGATTGGTTTCTTAGGAGCCTTTTAGCACCCATTTGAAAAGATGTTGTGTCCCATTTTCCTCATACCGAGGAATAACCTCTCCAAACGGCTCTAAGATATGACCTGATTTATGCGCAATCTGATTATGTCTATTTTGTCATTCCATACCTCCCTTGTCCTAGAAGTGCCAATGCACCAGGGGGATCTCACTCCACCAACAGTATTGTTGGATCCCTTTCATACTCTTGACCATATACTCAACAAAGATATGGCTACCCACAAGGGGGCACCAATTCCTCCAACACTTATGCCCCTTCGGCTAGAAACATGTTTCGACGGCACCAACCTGTCTACCAAACTGTTGCTCCTTCTTATACACAACCTAGTGCTCCAGCCCCTCAAGCATTAGCACTGCAACCTCCCATGCATCTTCAAACCCAGAAACCACCATCCCCTCTGGGTCAAGTTTTTGCACAACAAATTGTAGCCAATACCAAAAAATTGAAGAAAAAGAATAAGTGGAAGGGTAATCAATGTAACCATCCTAGTGAACCCCAAGGGAACTAGCCTAACACCAAAAACCAACAATGGGGCAGCTAGCCGAAGCAGAACAAGACTATTTGTACAAACAAGCCTTGTGCATGTTGTGGTGTACATGGCCATTATACACATGAGTGTCCTCTCTAATCCCAGATGTGCCAAATGTGGGAAGCTTAAGCAGCTTCTAGATGTCAACAATCGCCTCAAAATCCTGCACCATCTCAACTAGAAGTTCTCACATATCCTTTCCCTTAACAATTATTTGTTGTTGCTCAACCTCAATAGGGTCAATCAGCCCATCCCCCCAACCTTCTTGTCATAGTGCCTACCAGATCCTCATGACGGATTCTAAGGAGGTCAATACCTCTGATCAATAGTTAGCTCCTCAGCACCCTATTCTTACCATCTCAGTCGAGATATCTGGATCCACCCACCCAAGACCTCCTCTGTTAGTGGGTGCCTCTCCTATCTTTCCACTAGGAACAATTCCCCTAGGTCTCAACCATCCAAGAGCTATTCTGTTGGGACATTACCCTGCAAGCCAGATACCTTTCTTATTTCCCCCTCCGGGAGTATTGTTTGCCCCTATCATGGCTTCACTAGTCCCTTATAATATGACTTGTGGGATCCCAATCTAGTACATTGATCCCTCAACAAACACTTCGCCTGATCAGCTCAGACCTTATCATGCTTTGACCCTAGTTCAACCGGTCCCCATGACCCTTGTCACTGCTTCAGTTCCATCACAAGCTCAATAGGAACTAGCTCTTGCTGCGAAAGAATCCGGAAAGGGGGGCAAAGCTAAGAGGAAAGAACTTAAGGACAAGGCTCCCCAGTATTCCATCCATATTTGCATATTATTCATCCTGTGTTGCCCATTTTTGCCTCTAGTCATACTATGCCCATCCCCTCTGGAGTTGAGTCATTTGTTGCCACATCAACCATGCACTTTATGCTCTCAAAAGGGAACTTGTATGTTTTTGCCTCAATACAACTTTTCCCATTATCCCTGGTGTCAATTCATCAATCACATTACTATTTTAGCTCATGCCTCAGTTGAGGATCCTTATAGCCTCACCTATCGTGGGCCCTATTCTCTTGACATAAGCTCATTTATTCTAGAAGAACAACCTAGAGGGTAGTGTATCTTGGTTCCAGCTTTCATTCTTGTTCGGTGCCTCAGATCGAGCAGAGGGACTCATTATTATCCTTTGTCTTTATTATTTCATGTTCATGATTCATACACTCAGTCCAGTGATGCAATATATTATACTAATGATTCTGAGATGTGTGTGAGATGTTTTAGACCTCATCAAGGAGTGGCCATTCAAGTAGCCCCCCACATACCCAGATGCATTCCTATGATGTTGCAGCCTCAGATGCAGTTCCACATAGTTGATGGGTTTGGTTTCTACCAATTGCAGTGTTCATAGCATGCATGTCTCCTTCAGATGATCCGTTCAGTTTTACAAAGCCCTTCCCTATTCAGCAGGGCTTCTCTAGTTGTTCTACCCTACCTCCCACCCATTTCCTGAGAGTAGGGCCTTTGTATCTCATGTACTCATATATTATTTTATCTAGTCCTAGCTCATGTTTTTTCCAGGTGCATTATCCATATGTTACACATTGTATTATTTTTTGGCTCTGTTATGCCAGCATGTCATGTACCATTCATCATGTACTTCATTGTTCTTTTTTATATTTTTGAGTGAACAATTACTTTTGTACTAAATTATCTTGGTGGGTATGGGTATGCCTCCCCCACCTCATTGAGGTTCAGTGCCACAACATAAAAGGAGACTTGCATTAATCATGCCCCCTCTATCCCTATCCTCTTTCAATTCAACTTCATTGGTATCTCTCTCTCTCTCGCTCTCTCTCTCTCTCTCTCTCTCTCTCTCTCTCTCTCTCCCCTTTGTTTTCTAGTTATTGTGTCTTTACAACGTACTTTAGACATACATTTTTCTCTTTACACTCGTACATTGTGGGGCAATTTGTTATCACCAAAAAATTGATCATCTAGCATAATTTACTAGATGGATCAAAGTACACCATGTAAAGCTAATTTTACCACAACAAAATTACTTTCACTGTGAGAAATTACTTAATGAACCACCTTCCTTAAGTAATTTATAGTTAAACCCATGAAGAATAAGTGATTTGTTTGATTTTATTCTAGGAATAATTAATTAAACCATTGTTCAATTATTATTACTTGTCATATTTGACCCAATCATGAAAAATAAACAGGTAAATCATTAATTATCTTATTTTTCTCTAAGGGTAATTAATTAATCACTATCAATTATTATTCTTTGTCAAATTTGAATAAATCCCTTAGGAATAATTAAGTAAATTGTTATTTGTTTATTATTCCTTAACTACTTCCTTGAGATGATAAATAAATCACTTATTTATTTATTATTTCTAAATAAAAGTTTAAATACTTTTTCCCTCCTAAACAAATATAATAAAATATTCCAGGTGGTTATTCCAAGAATGTGATCAATAATATTTTATTTTTGCTCATTACTCGAGGATAACTCAATATTTTGTTATAAATAGAAGCGTTTTCCATTCATTATTCACTTTTGATTATTTTCATTGTTTCACTCACTGTGGTAACTCTGATTATTTCCATTGCCGCACACCATATTTTTGCTAGTTTTATACATTATAGAGGATAGAGACTCTACATAAGCTGAAGACATTTGAGGATAGCCAAGAACCCATCCCATAGATGTGAACTCGTAACATTTATTTTTTCCCTTCACAGGGGTTATAATAAAACTATTCTTTCTATATCTGGTTTCCATTGGATGATTGGAGTTATTACTCTTTATTTTTTATGTTTAACTATGATTGTGGCATAGGTCCAAACTTTGGCAGTTTTTGTTTCTATCGGTTGATGCAAATATACAATGTTTAGCAGCCATTTATATTGTTGAGATTGTTTGTCATATACAATCTTAAGTGGGTTCTTTTCGTACATATTTAAGAAAAAACACTACAACACTATAGTTGAAGGAAATGTTGGACAAGGGTTACATTAGGTCAAGTGTATCACCATGGGGCACACCAGCATTGTTTGTGAAGAAGAAAGATGGTACTCTTAGATGATGCATTGACTACAGGTAGTTGAAAAAAGTGACCATCAAGAACAGGTATTCGTTATC
This sequence comes from Pinus taeda, assembly GCA_000404065.3. Lineage (NCBI taxonomy): Eukaryota > Viridiplantae > Streptophyta > Pinopsida > Pinales > Pinaceae > Pinus > Pinus taeda. The sequence goes on along the minus strand of APFE031699699.1, from coordinate 233,078 downwards.
CAGGATTGATGATTTGTTCGATCGGTTTAAGGGAGCAGCAATGTTCTTGAGGATTGATCTAAGATCCGGAAATCACCAAGTACCCACCAAAGAGGAAGATATTTACAAGATATCCTTCCAGACTAAGTATGGGAGTTATGAGTTTTTTGTAGTTCCATTTCGTTTAACTAATGCTCTAGCTACATTTATGTGCTTGATGAATAGTTTGTTGTGTCTGTACTCGGATAAGTTTGATATTATGTGCATTGATGATATACTCGTACATTCTAAAAATGAGGAAGAACATAACGAGCATTTAACAACAGTCTTCAGGTTATTGAGAGAGCATCAGTTATATGGTAAGCTCTGCAAGTGTAGTTTCTTTCAGGTTGAGGTACACTAATTGGTACACTACTTAGGGCATTGCAATAGATCCAGAAAAGATAAGAGCCATCATGGAGTAGGTAGCTCCCAGGAATGTAGATGAGGAGATCTATTATGGGGTTGGTAGGCTATTATAGGAGGTTCATGAGGAGATTCTCACAGATTTCTTATCCTATTACATCATTGCAGATAAAAGGTAAGAATTTTTAATGGATAGAGGAGTGTAAGGGTAGTTTTGAGTAGCTAACAAAGTTTCTAACACATTCACCAATGCTAAAGATTGTATATCTGGACAGAGAGTTTTTAGTATGCACGAATGTTTGCTAGAAAGGACTTCATGGAGTACTTATGCAAGATAGAAAGGTTGAAATGAGCATGGGCATAACTACCCCACACATGATCTTTAGTCGGTATCAATTATACATTCGTTGAAGATGTGGAGATACTATCTTCTAGGCAGGAGGTTTACATTGATGAGTGATCACAGTGGCTTGTGGTATCTATTTTACCAACTGAGTCTGAATGGTAGGTAGGCTTAGTGGTTTGCTACAACTAGTGAGCTCGATTTTGAGATTGGATATATCAAAGGTAAATACAATAGGGTGGCAAATGCTCTCAGCAGACAAATACAAGTAAATCACTTAGCAGCTATGAGCTCTTATGGTACAGACTTACATGATAGGATATTGCAGGTAGGTCAACAAGATTTCAAATATACAGAGATTATGCATAGGTTGCAGCAGAGTACTTGTACAAGTATAGATGATAATATAGGTGTAGGTACAAGTGATAGTATAGGTATAGGTATAGGTGCATTTGAGAGTACAAGTGATAGTATAGGTATAGCTACATGTATAGGTAGTGGTACAGGTATAGGTGCAGGTGCGCAAGATGTGAATTATTGTATTATAGTGAATGGATTAGTTAGGTTTAGAGACAGGATATATGTGCCATATAGTAGTGATCTTGAGAACATAATCTTGAGGTAGTTTCATGTGAAACCATATTCAGGTCACCCTGGTTATTAGAAGACACTGATAGGAGTGAATATATTTTATTGTTGGCCAAACCTGAAGAAGGATGTAACTGATTTGGTGGCTAGGTGTTTTAATTTTCAGCATGTGAAGGTAGAGTGTAAACATCCAGGTGGACATCTATAGCTGATTGTGATTCTAGAGTGGAAGTGGGAAGTCATTTCCATGGGCTTCATCACAGGTTTTCCGAGGAAAGTGAGACAACATGATTCCATCATGGCTATTTTGGATAGGTTGACAAAGGTTGTGCACTTCGTTTCAGTGAAGTCTACATTCTCAGCTAGCGATGTAGCATAGGTATTCATTAGAGATGTGGTCATATTGCATCATGTTCTAAAGAATATATTGTTAGACATGGACATAAATTTAACTTCCAAGTTTTGGAAGGAGTTGTTTGTAGTTTTGGGCACTTAGTTGGCCTTCAATACAACTTATCAATTATAGACAAATGGACAGACAGAGAGAGTCAACAGGATATTGGAGGACATGTTGTGGATGTATGTGATGCATCAATGACAATATTTGAAAGAGTATCTTCCACTAGTAGAGTTCGCTTACAACAATGGGTATCAATAATCTTTGAGGATGAGTTTGTTTGAGGAATTGTATGCACAGGGTTGCAATACTCCTGTTCGTTGGAATGATCCTACTAATAGGGTGTTGATTGGACCAAACATGTTGGTAGACATGGAATAGGAAATCCAAGTTATAAAGAAAAATCTAAAGGTAGAACTGAATAGGAAAAAGAGTTATGAAGATCAAAACAAGTTGTTAAAGGAGTTCCAGGTTGGGGAATAGGTGTACTTGCACATCAAACCGAAAAAGAGCTCCTTACAGAGTGGATCATGTGCCAAGATGGAACCACAGTTTTGTGGACCCTTCAACATTATTGAGAGGATTGGGACTGTGTCCTATCGACTTTCACTACCTTTGATAGTGAAACTCCATGATTTTTTCCATTTTCATTGCTTAAGAAGTATGTTAGAGATGATGAGCATGTAATTGACTGATTTGTATTGTAGGTGGAACTGGATGAAGAATTCTAGTTTGAGGCTCAATGTATATTGCAAAAAAGTGTCCTCATGCTCTGGAACCAAGAAATCGAGAATGTTAAAGTGAAATGGAAGCACTTTGGGCCCAATGAAACTACATGGGAGATGGCAAATCAAATGTGGGTTGTGTATGCTTCCTTGTTTTCTAGTTGAGATAAAGCAGTTTTGATATGGTGTTTTGGTATATGTCTTGGTATATGTCTTGGTATATGTTTTGGTATATGTTTTGGTGATGATGCTATATGTACATATGTATATGGATGTAATTACCTCCGTGAGCTATGTTATAAATCTATAATAAGTAGTATGGGTTTCATGTCATTATGAAGTTATGTTTGTTATGTTTTCATGTTCATTTGCTTCTAAGTAGGTTGATCATTGTAAATACTGCATCAAGCTAAGTTATAAAGCTCCATCGGAAATATATTTTTCTTACAACAGTCTTGTGGTTATAGGTGTTGTTGAACACTGAGGATAGTGTTCCCCCAAGGGGGAGGGTTCTATAATAGCCCTAGTGAAAATTCCATGTAATTAAAGTTAATATAGGAAAAACTAATAACCACAGTTGACGGAACACTTATTCCAAGTCAAATGTTGGGCAATACATCCCAGGGTGGGTGTTTGTTTGGTTATTAATAGCTAAGGAAATTGACAAAGGCAATGGCTAAGGATTTGGAAAGCTAAAATGTCATTTTGGAAAATTTATTTATGAAAATAATGGAAATTAGGAGAAAATGGAAGTGAAAGGTCACAGGTTGCATGTGAGGAAGAAATTGAAGGAAAATAATCAAAAATGGAGAAAATCAAGGCCTCATTCATAAAAAGGCTCCTAAGGATTAGTTGGTAACCTTTTGTCAGATCACTTTTGGAGCTCTGTCATTATTATCTCTCTCTCTCCCATACTCTTGGATACTTAGACTTTTCTTGGATCACTCTTGGACGATGTGGTCTACTTGAATTTTTGGATCAAGAAGGCAAAGGAACAACAGGAAAGTGCAAGAGGACATCAGGATCAGCAGCTATAGAGGATTTTTCTTACAGGTATTGAGTTGCATGTATCTTTTCCTCACTAGTATTGGCATGCATGGCATATGCATTTGGTTTGTTGGTTGTGATCTTCATTGACATGGAGGATGGTTGGGATTGACAATGTATTTCCTAGACTTTACATTTCTTAGATAGGCATGGTGATTATGGATTTGTTTTCCTTTTTTTTTTTTTTGGTTTTCTTGTTTCCTTAGCTTGGGTTGAGTTAATAGTCCTAGAAGCCTTGGCTGGAAAAACGCTCTAGAAGACCTCTAACAGTTTGGGTTGAGTTACTAGTCCTGGAAGCCTCGGTTGTATAAACACTCTGGAAGCACTTGGTGGGTTGATCTACTAGTCCTAGAAGCCCTGGTTGGATGAACGCTTTGGAAGAGTATTGAAATTTGTGTGCTGGGTAACTAGTCCTGGAAGCCTTGGTTGGAAAAGCACTCTGGAAGCCCTAGAAGGCTTGGATAGAGACCAATCTGATGATGGTTTTGTGTTGTTTGGCCTTGAGGAGGAATAAATGTTTGATGGGTCGAGGTGGATGGCCCATCGAAGCCCTTGATGATTTTGGATTGATGTGTTCTATGAGATTCCACATTCATGCTTCGAATATGGCACGAGGGTAAATTTCTAAAGAGAGATTTGGCTCAGCCATCCTATGGTGGGTTGAAATGTGGAAGTGCCATTCATGGTTTGGATTTTGAATCATCAATATGAGGTTTTTTATTGTTGTATTTCTATGAGTATTATACTATATTATATGTGGTTAATATGGTTGTGATTTCATTGTTATTTATGCTACTATTATGCGAGTTATATATGTGTTTTATGACAATAGCTATGGATGTCTCTCATCATGTTTCTACTTGTAAATGAATGATCAATGTGTCTATGACGTAATGGATGAAATGGCAGTTAATATGTGGAGGCATCAATGTCCCTTAGCAATTCTAATCTAAGCATGAGACCCTTATGCTCATATATGTTATTTATACCTATAAATTACATATTCGTGATATGTTTGACGAAATTGTTGTCATGGCTAGTAGGGTGTTGGGCGTGGGATCTCCTAAGGAAAGTTTTGGGGCTTAGAGCCTACATTTTGGTCACAAATTGTAACTTCAATTTAAAGACTAAGCATTTTGTGGGCATGGAGACGTAGCTTGTAAATGAAGCATAGGGTTGTCCGCCCTTAATTTTGTAATGTAATGTCGGCTATAGAGATATACCCATGGTCCATGAACAATGGGATTGTATAAATAGAGGAAGGCTCTAAGTAGTTAGGATATTAATCAATTAGAAGTCTAAGGATGAAGAGTTGAGTCATATCTAAAGCATAAATTCTAGTTTTGGGTTGTAGAGTAGGAGAAGGCTCTGCAGCTGAGTGCGTAGAGGCCTAGTAGTTTGCAACTGAGTGCACAAACCCTTGCATATGAGTGTGAAGGGCGAGTCGAGTCTATAACAGTTGGAAGAATTTATAAAGAGAAGTTTTATATCATTGTTGTGTATTTATTTCCTGTTTTCTGCATTGAATGTATTGGGTATGAATTGCGTTTCTACTATTTATATGATTCGCGAACATGTGTGACTGGGATAATTAAATGAATGTGAGATAAAGTATCTGTTTACATGAAGTTAAGTAAGATTTGTGATATAGTTTGGGGAAATGGTGCATATCACTACCATAGTAGCGCAAAAGCACCTCAGCCCCTGGTTAGGGTTGTGCGAAGGCGATTATAAAAGATCGCCAAGGTCTCGGAGGTTAGCACAAAGCACAAAGTGACCTTTGTGAAGGTAGGAACAATTGGACTAAATTGATACCTCAGACATTTCAAGGGTGTGGAAACTTGGTTCTAGCATCCCCCCATACTGCTTTAGGTGAGACTCCAGTCCGCGCTCCACGGGCTAATGCCGAAAGGGCCAATAGTGTAGGGATTTGTTTCAGTAATTAACTCTGAACCTAGGTTAGGCCCCATCAAGCCATCAAATGGTTTTGTTGTTGGGATCAGAATATGCATAGAGATGTCTAATGTCATATCATTGGAATCCAACTAAGAAGGAAATTCAAGGTTGGTTAGACAGAAGAATTCACAAGTTCGAAGTGTAGGAGAACAGGCACCCACGACTAACGAAAGAAGAGTGGTTAGACTGCTACCTATACACAGATATCCATGAAATCCTCTTCGCGTCTTTCCCTACTGAGTTGTATGAGTTGATAGTGAAGCTAGCAAATAGCTAAGGAAGGTGGAAATTCAACAATCCTATTGTGTGGACACCAAAGTTAGTGCGAAGGTTGGAAGCATCAGAGGATAAGATCGTGCACACCATTGATCATTGGCTCGATCAGGTTATAGGAGGATTCATTACTGAGTTTGTGGTTGAGACCTCATTTAGCTATAGCAAGGCAGAACAACACTTTCTCAAAGGAGCATGGGGTAAGTACGTAAATTCTTTGAATACTTGGATTAAAATGCTATTGCGTGAAAAGAGGGTTATGCAGTTACAATGATTTTTGGGGCTACGTGAAGTGGAAAAGCTTACAGGAACAAAGGAAATAAGGGACCAAAAACTAGCCCCTTGATTTCACCTCCGCAAGGGGACGAGGAAGAGCTCACAAAGGTCTCACTGCGAGGTGCAATCCAATTGACAAATCAAAGAATTCCATGAATACAACCCCCACCCACACCACCACCAACTTCACTGCCATCACATCCATCTTCACCCATACCACCTCCACCACCACCGCGATTCAATATGGCAAGCATGACAAAGTTGCCTACGTTCAAGGGATTGGGAAATGAGGATTTGGACCAATTTCGGTTCGTTGTAAGAGCTGTATGGGAAGCGCAAGGAGTTACACATGACAATATAAAATAAGCAACACTAGTTAGCACCCTACAGGACTATGCGTTGACCTGGTATATTAAGCACTCCAATGATAATCCAAATGTGGGAATCACGGATATCCAAGCAGTGGTAAACAGAGAATTTAGTAGGCTGAAGCCTAAAGCACAGTCGATCATTGGATTCAAAGGGATCACATGCTACTAGGTGAGACTCCTTGGGAGCTAAATCAGAGATTGAAATGCATGATTCGTGAAGCTAATATGAACCTAATAGATGGGCAACATTGTGAATGGTTTGTAGCATTGCTAACGCCACATCTAAGGAGTGTGCTATCGCAGTAGAAATTAACAACTCAAGCAAAGGCCTTAGAGATCGCAATAAGGCTGCATGAGACCCTGATGCAGGATCCTAACTTTAGAGTTCAACAGATCCATACGTAGCTAAAGAATTTATGCCTTGAGATGCAGAGTCAGAAACAGAACTGGACAGCTCGACCAAAAATGCACGAAGAGGTATGGTGTGTAAAATGCATGGGTCAAGGTCATGATAAGGACCACTACCCAGTTTTCACAAATTATCTTGTAGGAGGGTCGGTGCCCTTAATGCCAGAAGCGCAAGTAGGACCTAGCATGGTGCCTACTTTGTGGTGCATGATTTGTCAAATAGCTAGAAAAAGTGCCATAGACAACTTCCATTTTTTACAGAAGTACACACAAAATTCACAACAATTGTTCTACAACTTTTATAAGTCTGTGGGACATGATGAGCGCACTTGTAGAAGCTATGAGTTAATGATGGATAGAACTCCCACCTATAGAGTTCATGCTAAAACGCAGCCCCTTGATCAAAATAAAAGAATGCCGCGAACAAGATTTCAGGGGCGTGGACGAGGTCGAGGCGGAGGAGGACCTGGAAGAGGTCACGGATAGTTGATATGCTACAATTGCAAAGAGTGAGGACATTATGCCCATGATTGTACAAATCCAACATGCTAGTCATGTTTGTATTACAACTTGTTTGATCATGAGACTGAAAATTGTCCCACACTAATAGCTAGGATATGTGACAAAGAAGCGCTACCGCCTCCCCCAACTCAGAACCTGTAGATGATGAGGTCTGAGCCATCCGTGGAAGATTCAAATGTAAACATTGTGCTCTGAAGTGGAACCATGATAGGAGATGACAAAGGCAAAAAACAAGAAGATGGTACTTGGGTTTGCAAAGTTCCAGTGAAAGAAGCAGAGTTTGACTTGGAGCACGCTCAAGAAACTTTCATGGAAGCTAAGAATAGTTTTGCTTAGGCATCCACATCAGGAAGAAAAGATAGACCGGAGCTGAAGATGGACCCATCCATGCTCACAATGTTCTTGGAAACATGTATGAAGTTATTATGCGATAGTAAAGCTGTAAAAGGGTTACAGGAACTCATTAACAGATGCACTGGGACTGCGTTAGGAGAACCATGGGTAGTCAGGAAGATCCAAAAATATAAGACAAGAACAGGAAGAGAAATGAGACTAACCACACAAATTGGAGAATATCAAATGAATCAAGTTATCCTGAACTTAGGATCGAATGTGAATGTTCTGTTGAAGCAAACATGGGAGTGAATGGGGAGACCTACATTGTAGTGGTCTCCTATTCAATTGCGAATGGTGAACCAACAAAAAATAATACCCATGGGGAGATTGCAGGAAAAAAATATGGACACTGAGTTAACAAACGCACTAGCAGAATTTGAAGTGATGGAGATTTTTTATGACAACAATCCCTACCCCACGATCTTAGGAATTGGGCCACTGACATGAACGGGGTAATTAATCTGAAGAAGTGCAAGATGATTTTTGAAAAGAAGTCACTACGTGTAATTATAACCCTGGACTCTACTAAAAGATTTTTCTATACATAGCCGGTGCACGACTATGTAAGTGATGATGATTTGGACTACATCTATAAGGTACCAGTGCGAAACGAGGACTAGGTGAATCACACCATGGATGGTAGGATTGCATGGGAGTGCGAAAGCTCTTGTACTTCAAATTCAGATGAGGAAACAGGGCAACGGAATAATCACTTACATGAGGTAACTACACTGAATTGCAATATGATGACAAGGTCATTATGCAGCATATTGACAAAAGTAAGAGACCTGCCTACTTGTGATGGCCTAAGTGAGGTAGATACCTTCTTGAATAAATTTGAAAGGGAGATTCCAAAAAAGCAACGCTTCTAGGCCTTGGATTGGGTATTGTACGCCACACCCGTGAGGTGGTGGGGTATGCACAAAGGGAGCTTTGACGACTGGTGCGAGTGTAGGGGAATGATGCACTTAAGATTTGGGAAGCCTAGGGTGTGATTGACAGATAAGTACAATGGGCAGGATGATCTGCGCACCCATCTGGCCGAATGGATGCAGGCCTATGGGAAAAATCCACAGCCTAAGTGGGTACACCTATTCTGTCATACCTTAGATGTTATACCAATGAACTAGTATATAGAAATAGAGCTCCACCATGTAACAGGTGAATGGGATGTTCTGTGTGAAGGGTTTGTGATGACCTTTAGTTTTGAGGATGAGTGGGACAGTATTGATGAAGGCTACAAGAGGTAAAAGAAGCCATCTTTAGGATACCACAGGAGCCAGTAGAATTGATTCAGCTTGAATGGGCTACTCAGTTGAGCTATGTGCTAGAATGTTATAATGTAATTGTTGAAGAACAAGATAATGATCCATGGAAAATTAACATTCAAGAGATGGAAGGCCACTGCGAGGTTCAGGGACCACAGATTGAGAACCCTAAAATAACCACGCCAGTGAATACTAAGTAGGTGAATATTGGTACAGAGGCGGAACCTAAAATTGCAAAGATTGGAGACTATTGGGACGACCTGACGGTGGATAAGGTTGTTGAATTACTCTGTGAATATCAGGACTTATTCCCAACAAAGTTTACAGATTTGAAGGGAATAATCAGATATTTATGGGTAATGAAGATCACGTTAAAACCCAACGTGAAGCCAATTAAGCAGAGGTCATCTTGCTTAATTCCGAAATACAAGGAGAAGGACCGCATAGAACTAGATAAGATTCTTGCGGCAGGCATCATCAAGCCTGTGGAGGAATCTAATTGGGTAAGTCTGATGGTGGTACAAGAGAAGAAGCAGTTGGAAGAAATAAGAATATGCGTGGACCTCAGAAAGTTCAACAACGTGTGTGTACAAGATCTATTGTCAACTCCCTTCATAGATGAGGTGTTGGATAATGTAGGCATTCTTTCATTGATGGATTCTTAGGGTACCACCAAATCAAACTTGCACCAGAGGATAGGAGCAAGACAACCATCATGACTGAGTGGGGTTGCTTTCAATATATTGTCATGCCATTTGGATTCAAGAATGCCCTTGCTATCTTTTCACACGTATTTGTTGCAACATTCAGGGAATATATTCATAAATTCTTGCAGGTCTATTTTGATGACCAGACTGTATTTGGGCTAGTTAGGTGCCATGTAGCAAACCTGCGCTTGATGCTAGATACATGTTGAAGATACCAAATCATGCTCAAACTCAAGAAGTGTACATTTCTTGTTCCTTTTAGGAAGCTATTAGGGCATGTGGTTTGTAGACAAGGGCTAGCAGTAGACCCCATGAAAATCGTGGTGATTCTAAATTTGCAAGCACTGCAGAGTGCAAAATAGTTGTGTGCTACTCTAGGACGTACAGGGTACTATAGGAAGTTCATAAAAAGCTATGCCCAAATCACCGCACCAATGGAAAATTTGTTGAAAAAGGATGTCATGTTTTGTTGGAACGACGACTGTAAGAAAAGCCTCGATGTATTGAAAGAAAGGATGGTCATTGCGTTGGTTCTGGTCTTCCCAAATTGGAAGAATGAGTTTCATGTCCATGTTGATGCGTCGAGTATAGTGCTAGGGGTAGTACTAACATAGGAGGGTGGAGAAGGCTTGGATCACCCTATCACATTCACGAGTCATAGGTTATCTAAACCAAAAAAGAATTATTCCACCACTGAACGCGAGGGACTGGCTATGGTGTATGCACTCTAGAAGTATCCACACTACTTGCTAGGGGGATAGTTCAAGATGTATACAGATCATTCTGTGTTCAAATACTTCGTCAATAAGCCTGTGTTGGGGGGGAAAATATGCAAATGGCTTTTATTGTTCCAAGAATATGATTTTGAAGTTGTTGTGAAGCCTGGATGATTAAACGCGGGACCATATCACCTGTCGCTCATTGAGACAAGAGAGAAACCTACTAGTCTAGAGGAAGGATTACCCGACACGCAACTCTTTTCTATGTGTGTAGCGAATGGAAATTTTGAAGATATAATTCACTTTATCATAACTAGAACTATGCCAAAAGGGTACTCTGTCCAGCAGAAGAAGGAACTAGTGGTGCGCATGCCAAATTTCTCTGTCATTGCGAGGCACCTATATGAGATGGGGAATGATGAGATAAATGAAGGTAGTTACCTGAATTTGAATGAAGCAATATCCTCATGGATGCCCATGGGGGCACTGCAGGAGGACATTATGCAGGGAGAGCGACCGCACAGAAGATCCTCTGTGCAAGGTTTTGGTGGACAACCCTTCATCGGGATTTAAAAGCACATTGCAAGGCCTGTGATGTATGTCAAAGAATATGCAAACCATTGTGGAGGGACAAGGTGCCTTTGAATATGAAAATGACATCACAACCCCTTGAAAAGTGGTCAATCGACATTGTAGGACATATCAAACCTCAAGGAAAGACAAGCATGAGGTATATTATCATTCCGATAGAATACCTGACTAGTTGGGTAGAAGCGTAGCCAGTAAAATATTGCATGGCCGCAACAGCTGTGAAGTTTCTGTTCGAACACGTATTGACGCGATTCAGATGTTCGAACATTTTGATGAGTAATCGTGGTACACATTTCCTAAATGAGACGATTAACGCGCTGACAGAAGAGTTTTAGGTGTATCATCAGAAAAGCACACCATATCACCCACAAGCTAATGGGACAGTAGAAGCGTTTAACAAAGTACTGGAGACTGCATTGACCAAGGTATGCAATGCACAGTGAAGTGATTGGGACCTGTGCATACTTGCAATATTATGGGATTATAGGACGACATGCAAAAAACTGACGGGACAGACGCCATGTAGGCTCATCTATCAAGTAGAAGCCATAATGCCTATGGAGTATATCATGGCTAGTCTGCACATAGTAGCGCTCACAGGGATGATGGATCGTAAAGCCCTGGAGGAGAGGCTCACCCAGTTGGAGAAGTTCGAAGAAGAATGGTTTCTAGCTAAATTCCACCAGCAGGTCCAAAAGCAATGCAAAAAGGCTTGGCACGATCGACATATTAAGTTGCACACCTTCAAGGTGAATGATTTGGTGTTGTTGTATGATAGTAAGTTTGATAATTTCCCAACGAAGCTCAGAATGAATTGGATAGGACCATATGCTATTAAGGAGATCACAGATGGTGGCATGATGTAGTTGGTAAAATTAAATGGTGAAATCTTCCCAGGAAAAGTAAATGGTAGTCGTTTGAAGCTATACATGGTGGCCCAGCTATCTGACTAGCCGCTAGAAGCATAGTCTTAGCGCTCCAGGCAGCTAAAAGGAGGCACTGAACTATAAACTACTCTATCAGAGAGTTGCGCTATGTCAGGACTGCACACAGTAGCGAAGTGTCACAGGATCCATGACAACACGAGGGTAGTTGCGTTGTTGTGTGGATTAGCTGGAAAGTGACCATTACAAACACTATTCATTATGTGATTCTTCGTTTCAGATCAAATGGATCAGGTGAAAGGCATTTAAGGTGAAATTTATGGGCTAGATTCTTGAAAATGTTCTGCCAAGAGACCATTAATGGACAAAAAGTGGTGGAACAGTCAAATTCAAATTCGAAAGGTGCTATAAATTAGAAAGGGTTGTCTAGCAAACAACCCTTGGCCATTTCAGAATTGAGTTGTTGCAGGCCGAGAGATTCATGAATCCATATTTTTCTATCTTTTGAAGTTGAAGTCATTGTTTGAGCACTTACCTGAGCAGTTGAGAGAATTGTGGAATAACATTATGGTCATGCCTAAGGAAGCCATGGATACCGAAGCAATGACCGCTGAGGAGGCCGCGCAAGCCATGACGTTAGGAGAAGCCCCAGAAAGTGATGGGATAGTTGCAGAAATCCCTAAATCACTGGGCAACCAAGACCCAATAAAGAGAAGTATCCTATGATAGAGATGCACCTATCCCTTAGGAATCTGTTAAGGACTAGGCTTACAATGGAAGAAAAGGGGAAGGCGATCAATTTGGAAGCCGATGAGGAGGAAGACTTTGAAGAAATCCTGGTAGAAGAGGAGGAGGATGTAGAGATGGACGTAGAAACCTAGGGTGTGGACCCTCTGACCAGGCTACCCGCGTATGTTCCTCCATGGCAAGGGAAAGCAAGCGTGCCCAAATACCTAAATGAGATCAAAATCTCTTTGGGGTGAGTTCCTGCGCTAAAATTTGAAGACTGGGATCTTGTGGACCATGCGAAGTTCCCACATTTGGCAACTATGCAGCTCATGTGCCAAAATAAAGATGCGCCGATGGAAGTCATAGACTTGGAGCCACCTAAGTGGCTAAGAGGTGTAGAAAAGGCGAGACTATTAAACCTACTCTGGGTGTCGCATTACCATCACACCCAGATGACTATTTTTGTCATCAGGCAGCTGCTTTGCCTAGTGCATGATGGGTGCTTGTGGTTGGAGGAGCTCGTCCTCATCATGAACCACTTAATCCACAAAATTACTCAGCTCCCTTGCAAAACGGAGAATCCAGCAAATATCTCAGAGGCTAAAAGTGACAATTTGGCCATCACAAAGGCCATGGAGAAGAAGTTCAAGCTAGAGAAGAAGAAGAGAGGGTACATGATTTCCAACATCAACAACGTTGCGGTCAAAGTTGTGATGCAAATATTGGCCAGAAAGGTTATGCAAAAGTGTCGTGCAGATGAGGTGCCTGCGCTGGTGGTTTCACTTGCTACGCAATGCGTAGAAGGGGTCTAGTTTAATCGGGCAGACTACTTGTGCAAGGAGTTCCTTGAGAACTGCCACAAGGCACAAGAGCAAGGGAAGACTTTTCATTATGCATGGTTGCTACTGTCCATAGTACCGGTGGCATGGGAATTCTCTAAATACAACTAGTTCCCAAATATTTCGAAGGACCTTCCAGAGGCAGCGAAGTATGCTTCGTTGTGGGCAACTTGAGATCTATAGAGAATCAGGGGTAGTAAGATATTCTAGGTGTTCATGGAGATGAACATCAGAATGGGGATTAATCACAAGCTGCGATTATTGTCCACTGTCTACAATAGTCTGCAAAGCTTCGTGGAGTTCAAAGTAGACTTCCACCATGTGTACATCAGGGCAGGAAAGGACCTCGCAAAGACATAGCACGAGCTACCTTATCTGGTGACGGACGATGTCATATTCACCATCCCTGAGTCATGGCCGCTAGAGCGGCATGCTCTGGCCAGCTCCGTGGTGCAAGAAAAGAATTCTATTGTGGAGAGGAAAATGGATGAGGAAAAATTACGTATGGTGAAATTGGTAGAAAAGCGAAGGAATGAAGCAGTAGTAGCCAAGGCGCAAGAGGCACGAGATGCTGTGAAGGCAACAAAAGAGCAGCAGAAGGCAGTAGAGAAGGAGCATGAAGCCTAGAAGTCACCTTCACCTGAACAGGAAATATATCCAGAGGAAGGTGGCGTGGACCTGTAGACAACATCCAGATAGTTGAAATGATAGCGCCCAAGAGAGCAGGTGGGACCGCAGAAGAAGTTGAAGTCCTCAAAGACTTCTTTTGACCTGATCACCCTCACTGAGAGGGATCTACATGACATTGGGGAGATGGTGAAGTGAAGGCCCTCCAGTAGTTTGTAGAGGAACACCAAACGGTGTCGGGGGCTCTTCGAGCATAGATACAGGAGTTGCAAGTGCACACTCCCCAGGCTGGTACTATGTCAACCAACCTCACACTAGGCACGGTCGCAGTCGAGGAAATGTTGCGCACCTAGTTAACTAACACTATAGTGCTTCTAGAGGCAGAACTCATGAGAAAAAATGAGGCTAACAAGCCTATGGTCAGCGGGTTGAAGGGAATCAGAATAAATATGGTTGTGCTCCCTCGGGAGACACTCTATGTTTTGCAGGATGGATTTACTACAGAACTGCAAGCCAGGGAAGGTCGCATGCTCTGGGTAATGAGCAAGCAACACATTAACATCGAGCAGTTGAGGCTACAGCATGATGAGGTAGTGGCGCAAAACAAATAACTAGTGTAGGTAGTCGAGGAAGCCTACCAAATGGTCCCGGAGCTGGCCATCTAAGCAGAGGAACCAGCGGAGGCGCGCATCTAGAAACTAGCAGCAGGGGTGTGTGAGGGAAAGGAAGAGATGGCCAAGGTTCAGCTGGAGCTAAACCTTCAGATCATTGAACTGCAGTTGAAGTCGCAACCTTCAACTCCACCAGAGATTAAGGAACAACGTGCCACCACCATTGCAACAGCCATAGCAGAGGTCAACAACGCAGTGAAAGACTGCACCAAGCTATTTGACAAGTCATTCAAGGTTCTCACTAATCTACATGAGGACCTGAATATACAACTCATAGAAATAGAGGCACACGAGCTACAGTAGAAGTACAATGAAGTAAAAGGGACCACGCTGATGGTTGCCCTTACACAAAGGCTCGCATGGATGCACTCAGCGAGAACGCTCAAGGAGCAAGTGGATGCTTTTCAACGAAAGGAAATCATTTTTAAGGCATGTGTACAACCATGGATTGATGAGGCAATTGTCATTATAGCCTCTATTGAAGGGAAGCTCATGTAGATGCAAGGAACATAGGAACAGATTTAAGAAAGCAATTCAGCTACAGCAGTTTTTGAACATCGCATCCAAGAAGCACAGCAGGCAGTCGCTCAGTGCATTGTCGATCTTGCAGTAGTCCAGGTAGAATTGCGAGGTTTCATGCAAATATATCCCCACCGATAGAATATCTAGAGGGAAAGTCATGATGTTTATGTTGGGGCTCTATTGGGAGTGGGATCCCCCAAGTAAAGTTTTGGGGCTTAGAGCCCAGATTTTGGTCACAAACTGTAACTTCAATGTAAAGACTCCGCATTTTGTGGGTGCAAAGTGCATAGCTTGTAATGTACTGTCAGTTGTAGAGATCTACCCATGGTCTATGGACCATGGAATTGTATAAATAGAGCGAGGCTCTAAGCAGTTAGGAGATTAATTAATCAAAAGACTAAGGATGAAGAGTTGAGTCATATCCTAAGCGTAAAGTCTAGTTTTGGTTCGTAGAGTAGGAGAAAGCTCTGCAACTGAGTGCACAGAGGCCTAGTAGTCCACACGTGAGTGTGCAGACCCTCGCAGCTAAGTGTGTAGGGCAAGTCATGTCTATAATAGTTGGAATCATTAATAAAGATAATTTTTATATCATTCCCGTGTATTTATTTCTTGTTTTTTGCATTGAATGAATCAGGTATGAATTGCATTTCTACTATTTATATGATGTGCGAACATATGAGATTAGGATAATTAAATGAATGTGATATAAAGTGTTTGTTTACACGAAGTTAATTAATATCTTTAAGAAGATAAGTAAGATTTGTGGCATAGTTTGGGGAAATAGCGCAAATCGCTGCCATAGTAATGTGAAAGCACCTCAACCCCTGGTTAGGTCTGCTTGAAGGCGATTATAATAGATCGCGAAGGTCTCGCAAGTCAGCACAGTATGCAAAGTGACCTGCATGAAGGTAGGCATAGTTGGACTAAATGAACACCTCAGACATCTCAAGGGTGTTGAAACTTAGTTCTAGCACCCCCCCATTCTTCTTTGGGTGAGACTTCAGTTCGTGCTATGGGGCTTGATGCTGAAAGGGACAGTAGTGTAGGTATTTGTTTGGCTAATTAACTCTGAACCTGGTTCAGGCCCCACCAAGACAACATAGGGGTCCAACCAATGTCTCCTTCAAATGATTGCATTTATATTTTCATTTCCTTGTTATTTTACTGTTCTGAAGATGTGATTCAATTCTACGTAGTGACCTGAGCTCTGGGACTGAAAAGAAACTCCCATTGTGTCCCTCTTCATGAGTAGAACAATTCCCTTTTGCATCATTTCCCAAAAATTTTCTGTTTTTCCCAGTTTACAAGATTAGCGCTAATGACTAGTGTCCTGCTCACGTCGATATGAAGGGACTAAAATTGTCCCTAGTTATGACTAGAGTGACTTAGCCTTGTTCCAGTCGCGTCAATCCTCTTTTGGAAAGTTTTTAAATAAGGAGCCGAAGCTTCCATCTCTACAAGCTTCGTAATGGAAATGTGGTAAATGCTTGGGCCAAATGGAGTCGAGGATGTCAGTTTGAGCTCCTTTCCCCTATTAGGATGGAACTTCCTCAAGAGATAAGACCTTCTCCCATGAGAAGAGGAACCGTCTCCCATCCATTCATGCTATATAAACCTCCCTTTTTCCCAAGCACAAGCTAGTGTTAATGTTGGTGTGCTAGTGCTAATTAAGTTTGGTGTAATCAGTAAGTTATTCATAGCTATAGCTATCTAGTTGTGTGTGAGGCATAAGTGTGAATTTGGTTTACTGTGAAGACTAAAGGGAAGAGCTTAAAACTATCATGGTAAAGGCCACCATGGAATTCTAATGGAAGCTTGTGGGAACCTAGTTTTGTCAGAGGAGAACAACAATGTCAAGACAACAGTTGTAATCTCTTCTTAATTTAATATATATGAAACTGTTGATTGATTTCCTACATAATGTGTCATCTCACATGTTTATGGCTTAATGCTTCTTGACTTGTTACGTGTGTTGAACTACAATTTGTCTATTATCACGGTTGTTGTTTGTTGTTGTTTACTTGTTTTAGGTGTTTGAAGAAGAAAATGAGAGATAGTTGGAGCAAGCAAGCAAGGTCATCAACAAACAAGATAAGCGTACTAAGAGGTAGGCCCTCTTAATTGGTTCTAACCTAAATAAATCTTCCATAGAATGTATTATTTGTAGCTAGACCCACTATCGGGCTAGAGGAATTGTTTGTGTCCACACTTAGAATTTTACTTCACCACAAATTGGTGACCATACTAGGGAGGCAATCCTTCTGTTTGTTACTTGGAATTTCATGGTTGTGTGTGAACTTTTCTAGTTTTGTCATTTCCCTTTAGTTCTATCTACTTTTCTTTGTTTATTACTCTCGGCTTGAAATTCAAAGTAGCAAGTATGGTCTCAACTTTTGAAAATTTTTATTTTTTTCTTTGCATCCTCTCTCTGCTTGCTTATTTCACTAGAAGTCACATCGATCAGTGCAATATGCTGAGGAACAGTCGCGTTGACCCCCTTTTGGTTCTTGTTGTCAATTAGGCAGTGGAGCTGATTCCTGTAAGTGAATATTAGAGTTCACCCCATATCTTGGCCAGTCTGTCTTTCTCTCTTGATTTCTACCTTGTAAGCTATTTAGACCATCTTTTCCCCGACTAGAAGGCTTTATTTAGTTTGGCTTGTATGCTTTCTTGGTTTAGCCAACCCTCTAATGTGTTAATTCTAGCCCTGCATGAATTTCTTTTTTATTTTTTCTTTGAATCCCTCAATCAGCTCTAGTTGTCAGTTAGGCAGTCTCATTGGTCAAGCCATCAATGCTAGTTGTAGTACTGGTCAATCATGTTAGTTGTGCCTATTGGCACTAGTTATCAGCTAGGCAGTCACTTTGATCTCTAAATTAAGAAAAAACCAGAATTTCTCCCATTCCCATGCCAGTGTGTCTTGACCTTCACACTCCCTTCTTTAGACTCCCATCTTCATTGCTTCATTTTCAATTGCATGAGTGAAAGAGTCTCATTTTTTCTCTTATTTCAAGTGTCTCTTTTCTCTTTCCAAGCATAGATTACATTTCTTGGTTTCTCAATTGAAGCATTTATGTGTTTGCCTTTTTTGATTTAGGGAAGAAGTTGTTTTTAGTTTATTTCTCATGCATTATTGAGAAGCTAGAATTGCATCATCATAAGCATGGAAATTAAATGAAACTTAATTTTTTGTTAAGGGAATATTAAGTGCATTTAGGACATATCTTAGTGAAAGATTTCATTCTTTGATTATTACATTAATTGTGTGCTCTTTGTCCCTCAATTAGTGTTGATTTTCATCGAAGACAAAGATCTCTTTTCTCATATAGTTGCATGTTGGAGTTTTTTTAGATGACAGTGGTCGGGCCTTGTAATTGAAACCTAATTCGAGTTCAGCTTTTAAAATTTATTGAGTTAACCTAAGGAAGAATTGAAACTTAACACTTACATTTAATGGTCTAGGCTAGAGATGTGTTCCAGCATCTTTAAACCTAGAGCTGTCATTAGCTTTGGCACTAGACAACACTAATACAAACTTGTGCTCCCCGTACCGTCGAGTATATAAAGGGAGACCCCACTAGGTCTGAAATCCTTTATCCATAGGAAGTCGAGTCTGCAACATTATAAACGTGACACACCGAACACAGCATTCAAGGAGATTGCTTTCCGGTAATTCTCGATTCACCAGGAGGTATTTTGTAGTTCACAGTTACCTAGTAATCCTTTTGCCTAGATCATCCAGAGAAGTGATTTTGGTCTTTTTGACTCTTTAAATTTAAAAGATCACTGAGAACTTGTCCTTTCTACCTCATTAAATCTAAAAGCACCTGGAGTTGCCTTTCATCCTTTTCTTGACTCTTAAAATATGAAAAGGCAAAGTTTTGTTTCAATGTCTTAAAATTAACTACCCACGAAATATTCCTGGTTAAATTTATCTTCCTCACTAATTCTTTAGGGTCTTTTTCTAGTTTCAACATTTATGGAGTCCAACAGTAAAGGATTCCCCTCGGATGGGAATCCTGGTCATTTTCCTTCTTTTGGAAACACTGGTGCTCCTTATATGGAAATGTTGTCCCTCCCTAGTTTAACCGTTGATCTACCTATCTGGTTATTTTCAACCTTGGTGGTCCTGAGCATCCCAACTCCTGTCCAAACTTATCCTTCATTTGAATGACATCGCGATGATTCTAAGGTTGAACGCTCAACCTTCTTCCCCCATTTCTTCACCCTCCTCTTCTACTTCACCTGGTGGAAGTTTCAAATCTAGTAGTCAGGAGGCTAAGAAGAAGAAGAAGAAGACGCCGAAGAAGAAGAAGTCAAATAAGTGAGAGGCCAACCATGCAGCTATTGCTCTAAATGCACATAATCAACAAACCTTCCGATTCTCCATGGAAGGTCAGGTTCCCTTGCATGCTGTGTAAGGGAAACCATCTCCTTTGAGAGTTTCCTGACATTCCCAGAGTCTTAGAGGTATGGTCTCAAAATCTGGATTGACCATCCCCATCGACCTCTCGAGATCATGTCGATGCTACACCCTTGGATAGCATTGGTAAGAAGAAAGTAAATATTAGATTCCCCTATAGGTTATGTGAAGGAGACCATCTTCTTCACATTTTTCCTCTTATGGATAAAGCTTCCAAAGTTTTGGAAAACCTTGCAGCTCCTCAACCCCAACTTCCTGTTGGCTATCAAATGATTTCATCTAACCCTCTCCTAGTTGGTAAAGAGATTGACGTGGATTCATCTCTTTCCCATGCTACTCTTCACGAGCGTGACTCTCTTGTGTCTCTTCCCAACCAACCATTGGTCGAAAAGAGTGTCAACTTGGCTCGACCTCTAGTTATTCACTATGTTCCCGAAGAGAGTAGTAATCATAATACTCGTGTTCTTCTCATCTCCGTAGATTCTCATGAACCAAAGAGTGACCCTCTCATCCTAGTTGTTTAGGAGAGTCCTTCTCCTTCCTCTGCATGGTATGGGGGAAATCATATGATGCCCCCACCAAGTAGTTCTATCATTCTTTAGATTGGAGTCACTTGGCTACTTTCTGCCTCCCATCTTATGTGCCTTTCCAGATCAAAGTACAAGCCTATAATATGGTAGTACATGGCACTATATTGGATGAAGGCACATCTGTTAGCATCATGTCTTCTACTACTTGGCAAGCTTTGGGTTCCCCACAACTTGTTCCTGTCACCCAGAATCTTTTGGCTTTCAATGGAGGAAACAGTCATCCCTTGGGTATCCTTCTGATGTTCCCTATCATTTTGGGAGGAAATACCATCTATATAGATGTGATGGCAATCCAAGGTCCCTTAGATTTCAATCTCCTCCTTGGACGCGACTATGTCTATGTCATGGGAGCTCTTGCTTCTTTGCTTTTCCATATGCTTTGTTTTCCACACAAAGGAAGAATAGTGACCATTGATGAATTGTCATTCATTAGTCACCGGGTGCCTCCTATGCAACCATCATCCCCTATTGGTTCTTTTTTGCAAGCATTACCCTTGCCACCACAGTTCAATTATGTGGCTACCCGTTTCGTTTCCAAAACTACTGATGATCACATAGATGGTATAGTATATTATGTGCTAGGGGCATTGGAACCCGACCAATCTTTGGTACCAAATGACATGTGTTCTTCCCAGAGCGTGGTTCTTCCATCTAGTGAAGACCTCTTGGGAGCCATGTTCTCATATGGTCCATAATCAGATTAACAAGGATAGTTCATTTTCTTGAGTCGACCTCGTTAAAAAATGAAACAACTTGAGAGGATAGTTTGTTCTTGTATCAACCTCGTTAAAAAAAATAATAATAAATAAATAAATAAATAATTGAAACAAGAGATATGAGCATAGTTCATTTTCTTGTGTCAAGCTCATTAAAAAATGAAACAAGGGTCAGGAGGATAGTTCATGGTCTTTTTTCAATCTCGTGGAAAAATGAAACAAAGGGTTTGAGCATAGTTCTTTTTCTTATGTCTAGCTCATTAAAAAATGAAACAAGGGTCTCAAGGATAGTTCTTTTATTGTGTCAATCTCATTAAAAAATGAAGAAACTCCCTTTTCCAAATCGAGTATTTGATTAAGATCTCGTAAAATCCAAATCGAGTCTTTCCAAGATCTCGAAAGTGAACCTTCATTCTATCTACCTAGTTGACTGAAATGAAGCTTGGGAGGCATGCACCTCGATTGAGTCATTATGATGGAGGCATGCAAACTTATAGCAAGCATAGTTTTTCATTTAAAGCTTGTGTAAACATGAAACCGTATCCAAGTAGAGTCCTCCATGGTTCAAGCTTGTGTAAAAATGAACCCATGTACATCTCGTGATTGCCATTTTTATCAGCTAATTTTTGTTAGATGATCCTTCGTTGTTTCATTCCATCACCACCATATCTTTGGCCGATCATATGCTTTCACTTGGTTGTTTTTACTTTCCTGAGGGACCGTAGCGATGAATGGTTTTATTAGCCAACCTCTTGGCCATTACATGTTTTGAGAAGTTCCTCCATTGCTAGAACCAGTTGCTACCCTTTATACCACTCATTCCTCCAGGATGAATCACCTTTAAGCTCTTTTCTTGACTCGTAAAACTCAGATGAAAATATTGTCGAGTATTTTTCCCTTTTGACTTGTTAAAGAGAATAAAATGGGGGGTCCGCTTTTAAGCTCTCTTCTGACCCTTTTAACATGAAAATATTGTTGAGTTCTTGTATTTTTGAACACGTTAAATGTTATGAAACATCATTTACCTAGTATACATTTACCCCTTTTTTGGGCTAGGATGAACTATTTACGAAAAAGGTATTCCTTGACTGAAATGGACAAGCGGTTCTCTCAAGTATTATTTTCTACCTTTTCGGGCTCGAGAGACACAAATGTACGAAAAGGGACCATGTGGAGTTTTCTTTTTTGTGTCTTTTTCAAACTCTCTAAACATGAAAAAGAAACCAAGTTTCACCTTTGTTAGACTCATTAAAATACTAAACAACATCGGATTCGTCACCATGAAGAACATGAGCTTATCCTTCCTAGGGCTCTTAAACTTACTAGGTCGAATTCGTCCAAAGGATGAACATACAGTGCAAGCATATGATATCCCCTTCAAACTTGCAATTAAAAAATAATTGGGTTACCTTCGAGGAATGGTGGAGGAAGATTTGGAAATCCAATCAGTTGTGTCAACCACTCACTCTTGAACATGACACTTTTTTCTTCATGTTGGGTTGGGATATCCTCCCTTTTATCGTTGACCTTCCTTGGTTGGGTCATTTATTTTTTCCTTCCATTTGATCTCTACCACATCATCATGACCACCGATCCTATGGACCCAAAAGCTACCAAACCTCTAGTCGTTTCGCTGATATGTTCAAGAGTTTTCCTTTTGTTGTTACACTTACCCCTGATTCTCTGTATCATCAAAAATCATTTTGCATCCCCTTGTCTCATGTCAATGATGTGGGATACATTATGGCCTTCCTTTGACATAGTCACTTCCTATTGACTTCAACTCATTATCTAGGAAGTTGACCGAGAGACTCCCTTCTAGTACCTTAGAGCTTGCATGCCCTAAAGGAAAGTTCTTCGCACTTGATGACAAGTTCACATCATTGGCTTTCGATCTACTGATTTCACGGGTGTTGGACTGCAATTCCTTTATTCACATTCTGTGAATTGAGCTAATAGTACCTTGAGGACCATTGTCATTATTGATGGTTTCTCTCACGCTTGTTAATAGTTTACATCATCAACTGGTAATCAAGTGATTTTCTAGCATGTTTGACATTAACACCTCTATTCACATGTTAGAATTTTTACTTTGATCGGGTCATGTTGGAGCGCAAGACCCTGGTCTCAGATTACAAAAGTCCAAGTTGTGAGGTGATGTGACATCATCATGTTGATATACATGTCTCTTCCAGATGAGTGGCTGCGACAATACCGTGAGTTGTCATATGTGATCCTTCTCATTATTGGATGGTTGCGACCATACCTTGGTTTTGATATCATCCTCTTTATCAGATGGCTGTGCCCATAATTGGATCCATTAGCATGATCTTTCTCTAGATGGTTGTTTCCATACCATGATTCATGTATCATTTGAGAAATTCTTTAGTTATGTATATGTATATGTACTTGCTTGCAGCTTTTTCGACGACAGACTCCAATTCCTTGCACAGATTGATAAAGCATTTCATCTCTCACTCTAGTTCGGCCTTCACGCTTTAGGAGGCATTTGTTACACAAAAATTTTTCATTGTCCCTATACTCCCCATTCCTTGATCCTAGAGGACCTCTATAGTGAACCTTACATGCTTTCCCTTCATGAAGAAACTCCCATTGTGTCCCTCTTCATGAGCAGAACAATTCCCTTTTGCATCATTTCCCAAAAATCTTTTGTTTTTCCAAGTTTACAAGACCAGAGCTAATGACCAATGCCCTCCTTGTGCCGATATGCAGGGATTAAAATTGTCCCAAGCACTGACCGAAGTGACTGAGCCTTGTTCCAGTTGCGTCAATCCTGTTTTGGAAATTTTTTAAATAAGGAGTCGAAGCTTCCAGCTCTAGAAGCTTCGTAATGGATATTTGGTAAATGGTTGGGTCGGATGGAGTTGAGGATGTCAGTTTGGGCTCCTTTCCCCTATTAGGATGGAACTACGTCAATATATAATACCTTCTCCCATGAGAGGAGGAACCGTATCCCATCCATTCATGCTATATAAACCCCCCTTTTTCCCAAGCACAAGCTACTTTTAATGTTGGTGTGCTAGTGCTAATTAAGTTCGGAGTAATCAACAATTTATTCATAGTTGTAGCTCTCTAGTTGTGTGTGAGGGAGAAGTGCGAATTTAGTTTAGTGTGAAGATTAAAGGGAAGAGCTAATGGAAGTGTGCAGGAATCTAGTTTTGTCAGAGGAGAACAACAGCGTCAAGGTAATGGTTGTAATCTCCTCTTGATTTGATATATATGCAACTATCAATTGATTTCCTACATAATGTGTCATCTCACATGTTTATGGCTTATTTCTTCTTGACATGTTAAGTAGGTTGAATTACAATTTTTCTATTATCACGGTTGTTGTGTGTTGTTGTTTACTTGTTTTAGCTATTCAGAGAAGGAAACAGGAGATAGTTGTAGTGAGCAAGCAAGGTCATCACCAAATGGGATAAGCATACTAAGAGGTAGGCCCTCTTAATTGGTTATAACCTAAGGAAATCTTCCACAGAATGTCTTGTTTGTGGCTAGACCTACTATCGGGCTAGACGAATTGTTTGTGTCCACACATAGAATTTTACTTCACGACAATGTTGGCACAACATTGTGCAAAAGAGTCACTACACACTATCTTGTAGGCTTGTGAGAGTGTCTAGAGGTCAAGTGGTCCAAAATCTCAGTGGGACTGAAGGGCGGTTGGTAGAAAGGTTGAATTGGTTCCCAAGGGTACTAATTTTGATGTTGAATGTCTCTATGGTGTGCTTTTGTCGGTTTTATTTCCTTAACGTGACTTAGGAGTTTGAATCATATAATAGTGGCCTATCGTCACATGTTTACCTCGACTGGTCAGTTGCTTGGGTAGATGTGGGAGGAGGGTGTTACAGTGGACCCTACTTCTATAATAGCAATTTGGAGGTGACATAATGTCATAGTAACTCTTAGCTCATGTTTACCGTAGAGAGCTTGTAAAAGGGGGAAAATGTGTGATGGGGTGGTTAGATAGTGGTATCACAATGAGGTTGTAGCACTGGATGTTAGAGTACATGTAGATGGTTATGGTATCATGCCTATAGTTACTTTTGTAGTTTGTATTATTATGTATACATTATTATGTTTACATGTGTGCGTGTGTGTGTGTCTATCTATCTATCTATCTATCTATATCATATTATATATATTAATATATATATATATAATATATATATATACATCATGGTAATGTGGACTTAGTTGTGCAGATTGATAGCATCCCCTAAGATACACTAAGGTATGATTTTGATTATGTATTCTCTTTGGTTTATCTAATAGGGTCTGTTTCTAGCAAAAAAAATATCAGAGATGAAGAGTAGAGTAGTGGACTATAGTTCACATGAGCAGAAAGGAGAAGAGTATTCTCTTGATCTAGCAAATACACTGAATCATCTTAGGGAAGGAATCAGAAGATGTAAGGAAAATAATAACAGGTTGATTGAAGTCAGAATACTTGTAAAGGCTTTGGAAAAGAAAACAAAAGTCAACACAATGATTCTTTAGAAACTTACAAATTTATAGAAGCAAGGACCGCTGGGGAAAAGTCATGGAGATAGACAAGAGGAGAAGACCAATGGTTCATATGGTAGTAGGTATCAAAGAAGACATATGATGGATAGAGATGATACAATTAGAGGGGAAAGATATTTGGATACACCTGACATGGCAACTAGCACTCATGCATTTTATTACAGTTTCGGTTTTGAGAGACATCATCATCATTATTGCAAACATCTTTATAAGAGGAGTGATAGGGGGTACCTTCCAGATGATTTTTTGAAATCTAACACTCATAATTTTGATGGGGAACTGAAGAAATCAGAAGATGTAGAAACATGACTGCTTGGGATGAAGGAATTCTTCAGATCACATGATTATTTAGAGAACATGAAAGGCAAGAGAATTATCTTTAGTCTGAAGGGAAAAGAAGATATATGTTTGGAATATGTTAAGTGTATCAGAGGCATCATGGAAGAGGAGATTTGTTGGCATGATTTTAAAAGACTCTTCCAAAAGCAATTGTCTGAAATATATTATGATGGGAAGCCCATAGAATTATATGAGCTCAAGATGGGTTCCATAAAAGATGAAGAGTACATGACCAAGTTTCTAAAGTTATTGTGGTATGTGCCCTACCTCAAGGATGAGAAGGCAAAGGTTTAAAGGTTCATTAGTGGATTTCATTTATCATTTAAAAATTGGATTTAGCATGATGAGCATCAATCATTAGAGGAATTTGTCAGGAAGATGAAGCATTGTTATGATCAATCTAAGCACAAGCTTGAGTTTAAGTGTGACTAGAAAGGTAATGAAAAGACAAAAGGAAAATGATCTAAGAAAATAGGAAAATGATTAAAGGTCCATCACAATAAATCGTTGTTGTTCATATGAAATGGTGATGGTCACTTTCCATCATCATAATCATTATTTGTGATAGACCTTGAATGTCACCACAACACCTATATTTTTGGTGACACCACCTTTGCTGATGTTCAATTTTTTAGTGACAGATGCTAAGGTCTGTCACCATTTGTTATATGGAATTTATACCTACAGATAAGTAAATCTTACCTAAGTGGGTAGTTACACTTAGAATGACAAAAAGAAAGTTATTTAACCTTTTCCTATGATAGATAGATGCAATGAAGGAACCTACTTGTGATCTTCCGCTTCCTTTGATCTCCTTTGAATTGCTCCCATCCCTCCTGCTTGAACTGAATTTGCTCAATAGGTACCCATCAACAAAAATAGAAGATGACAACGATCACATAATATGATCTATCTACTACAAACAAATGGAATCAACAACATTTAAACATATATGAATCATAGATATGAAAAAGAATATGGGAAAAGGAACAAACAACTTTATTGATGTAGAAGGAAGAGTTACACCCAATGTGGTTCGATCCCGTGTCACTCATCTAGCTTAAGTCCAAACCCTTGTCACATCAAAGGAACATCAATCCAATAGAATAAAATTATTTGACATGAACTCAAATTTAAAACCAACAATATTTGTCTACAGTCTTCAAATTCCAGCCTCTTGATCACTATGATGAGTGGCCAATTTATAGGAAAATGCAGGTGGTTATGTCATAAATTGGGCATTGAATGGATTTCCAAAATTGGAGTTAGTTTACATGGAGAAATGGATGAGAGGATAGAGGAATAATTGATTCATAGCATATCCAAAGTTGACCTCATAGGATGAGATAAGAGTTGGGCATCCTTCTAGGATGCTCTAGAATTAGAGAATATTCCCATAATCCAATGCCAATTTTGCTCATTCTCGCCCAGCACAGGTCAAAGAGGGCATAAGTGCACTACAGTGTAGGCTTGAATGGTCCTACCTTCTCTGAAGCATAGTTACCCTTGACCAAGATTACAATGGTGTCCCAAGGAGGCATTTCAGCAGGGTTTCAAGATAGGAAACGTTCATGGATGGAAGCATTCAATTTAATGACTTGTCTAGGGCATGTAACAACTGAATTAGGGTTTGATGAGCCTTAATTGTACTGATATGAATGTTGATAGTGATGCGCCCAAATAGATCTGTAACATTTTCCCTCTAAAGCACGAAGGCGAAAATGATAATGTCGAGTGATATGCTTTATGATGTGTTGAGGAGGATCTGAA
Source organism: Pinus taeda (assembly GCA_000404065.3). Lineage (NCBI taxonomy): Eukaryota > Viridiplantae > Streptophyta > Pinopsida > Pinales > Pinaceae > Pinus > Pinus taeda. Next base: position 205,449 of record APFE031699699.1, on the reverse strand, counting down.
GCAGACAGTGACCTGCATCAATTACAATACATAATATCATGATATCTTTGAATTTTTCATGAATTGTTGAGGGAAGGCATAACCATACTCAGCATATAAAATTTTCATTACATGTACATAAATCAGATAGTCATCTACAGATATAGACCCATGATAGGATGACCATCTGTGTAGAGCCATCGTACAGATGATTTAGTACTCCCTTGAAATCACAGCCCAGATGCATGAAACTAGATCCAAGGTCTTCTATCTCACCCAATCGTTTGCTCAAGTACGAGACTAACCACGTGAAATGTGATTTTAAGTCGAAGATGGGAAGAAATCATCTAATTACCAACCAATTATCTAATTTGTTAACAGGCCTGAGAGAAATCACTGATAATGATAATGACTCTCAAGGTATTGTAGTACATTTTCCATGCTGTAATAGATGTTTTGATGTCGAACACCATAAAAAGTCTTTCGGTCAAAGGATAGTGATGTCAACCTATCGCCAGAAGTGAGAAACTTTCCATTGATGTATACAAGCCTCAAGGTATTGGAAGGGTGTTTCTATGTCAGCTTTTTGGATAATGTGTTAATGTTGACAAGAAGTGACTCGTCACAGGGGGGCCTTGATGTATCTCCTGTCAATGACACGAAATGAGTGTAATGATTTTGAATAAAGAATGTGACTGAAAACACAATGTTCAGGAATGATGGTCATGAAAATGAAGGTTTATGAGTATTGCAAAGGATGAAGTTTACTGAGTGACTTCTCTTGAACGTGTCAGCGACATTCAATGAATTGACAGCATTGACCCAAAACCAAAGTGATGGATGGTATGATAGACCATAGGTATGATAACCATCAAGCAGATAACCCAACCCAAATAGTTACAAATATGGAGTCAAAGTGTCATGTTCAAGAGCGACTTGCTACCACAAAGTGATTTATCCCTTGTCCCATTTTCCCCAGTCAACTCTGACTAGTACCTCTTTATTTTTTAACAAGCTTGAGAAGGATAACATAAGCTTCTAGTATAATTCTACCCTTAGGGTGAATACATCGCTATGTGATGTTTTAATGAGCCCAGCGAAGGTGAAACTCGGTCTTGTCATGATGGACAAGTTTGTTGCTATTTGGTGTTTTAATGAGTTTAACAACAATGAGAACTCGGTCCTTTTCATGTTTAGAGATTTTGAAAAGGGGAAAAAAGAAAACTCCACAAGTTATTTTTCATAAATTTGTCTCTCAAGTCCAAAAAGGTGTAAAATAATACAAGCAAGAACCTATTGACCATGTTCAATCAACGTATCCCTATTTCGTAACTAATCTATCTCAATTTGGAAAAGGCCTAAAATTATCCTGAGTAAATGTTGTTTCCAATCTACTTACTTACTGAAAAGGACAAGCACTTGACAGTATTTTCATATTTTAAGAGTCTGAAAAGAGCTTAAAGAGGACTCAACTTACAAGAATGAGTAGTGTCTAGGATAGCAGTTGGTTCTGGTGATGTTGGAACTTCTCAAAACATGTTTATTTATGTGAAGAGGTTGGCTAATAAGACCACTCATTGCAATTGTTCCTCAAAGACAGTAAAACAACCAAGTGAAAGCATATGATTAGCCAAGAAGATAGTGATGGTGGAAGGAGAAAAATCAAGGCTCATCCAATGGAAGAGGTTGATAGAATGGCAATTATGAGGGTTAAAATGGAAATAGTTTCAGTTTTACACAAGCTTGAACCATGGGGAACTATGCTTGGAATTCGGTTTCATGTTTACACAAGCTTAAAGTGAAAAAATATGCTTGGGATTGGTTTACATGCCCCTGGCATGATGACTCAATTCTAGGTGCATGACCCCCAAGTTTCATTACATTCACCTAAGTAGAGTACTCATGGCTATGAGGTGGATGGAATGAAGGTTCATATACAAGATCAAGTGAAATAATCGACTGGGATTTTATGAGATCTAATCAAAGACTCGAATTGGAAATTTTCTCCAAGGGACATTGTTTCATTTTTTAATGAGCTTGACACAAGACAAGGAACTCTACTCAGATTCCTTGTTTCATTTTTTAACAAGCTTGACAAAAGACAAGGAACTATGCTCTGAGACCTGTTTCATTTTTTAATGAGGTTGACATAGTAAAAGAACTATCCTCATATTCCTTGTTTTATTTTTTAACGAGCTTGACACAAGACAAGGAACTATGCTCATGATTCCTTGATCATGACCCGTAAGAGGTCATGACTTCCAAGAGGTTCTCATCAGATGGGATAATAATGCTCTGGAAGGGATACGTAGCAAGGAATCCATTAGAGAGATCTGGTAACAATGCCACCAGTACATAATGCTAAAACATCACAGAATTAATCATCAGTTGATGTAGGCATGGAACAGGTTGCAACATAATTGGCCTATGGCGGGGAAGATACCATTGGGACAAAAGGACCATTTAGGGAATATGGTTGACTAAAAGCCATATTTGGACCAGGAAATGAAATCTGGTCAACGATGACAATTCTGCCTTCATGCGAGAAACACATCACTCGAAAGAGTGTTGAAACAATAGCTCCCATGTCATAAAAATAGTTGTTCCCAAGAATTAAATTGTAATCTAAAGGGCTTGGGACTACCATCACATTGATAAACACTTTTTCCTCCCAAAGTAATAGGAAACTGAGGAAGGATCCCTAATGGTTGACTCGTTCCTCTGTTAAAAGCCAACAGATTCTGGGTTAGAGGCATAAGTGGTGGTGAACCGAGTACTTGTCAAGCAATGGAGGAGAGGATACTCACAGATGCACCTTCATTTATAATAGTGCCAGACACAATCATATTATAAAGTTGTACTATGATCTAGAAAGGAACATAAGAATGAAGACGACATCCTCCTAGTCGATTCAAATTAAAGGAAGTGACCAAACTACTTAGAGGGGGTACCGTAAGAACAAGAGAATTACCCCCTTGAGTTATGAGAATGGGGAAATATATCTCCTTTCTTGATGGAACTGGAGGGTTGCCTCCAAGCTCATTGGAATCTAAAGAAATGAAAATAACTTTAGTGGTATCATACTCACTCTCTAGTGGTTCAGTCACTTCATAAACTAGTGAAGGATTGAGGGAGAGTCTCCTGTAACAAGATGGAATTCACTACGGAGAACTAGTACAGTTATCCAACACTTTTTGGGCTTCATCCAAATAGGGACAAAGGTGAATGGGGTGATTCCCTTCGCATAACCTACAGGGAAACTTAACTTTACCCTTCTTTCCATGAACTTTAATACCACTAGTTGATGGTGTGTCACTAGAATGATCTTCAAATGTTAATGACATAGGATGATGTGAACGAAAAGACCATTCTTCTAAGATGTGAGGAATACTAGAACAATTTCAAAGAAGATGGTCTCCCGTACAAAGTTTGAAAGGATATCGAAATTTGTGAGGCTTATCAGATGGTTTCTCATCAAAAGTTACATTGGAAGCAATGGTTGCTTGGTTGCCCCCCTACTGAATTTTCTTCTTCTTCTTCTTCTTCTTCTTCTTCTTACCCTCCTAGTTACTAGTGTCAATAATTTCACCAAGTGAAGAGGAAGAAGGAGAAGAAGAAACAACCGATGAAGAAGGTAAAGGGTCAACATTAGGATCAACTAGAGGTTGATTTTACTAGTAAGCTAATGTTAAGTCCCAGTAGGGACAATGTAGCGATATAAGGAGCACTAATATTTTTGAATGGAAGAAAAGGACTAAGATTCCCATCGCAAGGAATTCCTTGATCGATGGACTTTAGAGTTGTTGCGATATGTCTCAACCTAAGTTCAACTAAAGAGTGACATGGAGCATGTTATCCATGGTCAATTAATTTTATTTTAATCAAAATAACATAACAAAACAAAAGAGGGATAATCTAGGCAAAAGGATTACCAAGTAACTGTGAACTACAATATAATTCCTCCATAAACCAAGAACTTATCATATGTGTAGGAAATCTCCTCGAATGTTGTTTTCGATGTATCACAGTATACAAGGTGGTTGACTCGGTTAGTTATGGATGGATAGCAACCTAATGTAGTCCTTCTAAATATACCCAAAATTAAGTGGAGGCCCAATCCATGTTAGCGTTGTCTAATGTGAAACCACACAGTGAGAGCATTCCCTTATACTTTTTGTACTATAACACCACATGATATACCCAAAAGTATGTGGATGAGCTGCAATATACTTACATACATGGAATGAGGTATCACACTCAAAAGTTATTGCAGACAATTAGTGACAGCTGTTATGTTTAACGATGCCAGAACACGTCTTCAGCCTAGACCTCTAAATGTTATGCGTCAATTTACAATGCTCCATTAGGTTAATTGAGATAAATTTTAGTTGATATTGTTTAAAAGTTTGCTTTTCAAGTTCACCGGGTGATGTTTCTGAAATTCCTAGAATGCAACTAAAATGAGAAACATTCTTTTCATTTGATTTGAACAATGAAAACCATAACTAAAAGGGATAAAGCAATCAGAAATTATAAACAAAGAGAATAGAGTACATCTAATGCAACTTTCCCTATACTATTCCTACAAGCACAAACAAACTTCTAAATGCATAACTCATGTTTTTCTTTTCATTCCTTTAATGTTTAGATGAACAAAAGGAAACTAGATGCACATACAATCAATCAATGCTTTTCGCAAGAAACTAAGATTTTACGACAGTTTCTTTTTCAAAGCAATGAAGACTTTATGACACCTTTTTTTAGAATAGACTAATCAATGTAAGCTAACTTTGACAATGAATTGATAATGATAAAGAAGTCTCTTAAAAAACACTAAACAATCAAGGCCAAAGTAGGGCTAGTAGAAGAAATGCAAACTAATTTCAGAACCATAGAAAACATTGATCTTTTAGCAAACAACATCAGAAGTAAATTTGAGAAACACCAAGACAAAGATGGATTTTTTAGCTTGACATGGATCAGTTTAGCCCTGGGCGGGAGACAGTGCACTGCAGTGGACTGTCTCTAAGCTAATGCTGCTCTGCAGTGCACTATGTTAAGACCAACACTACGCTGATACCAGAGATTCAAATCAGGAGACATTCAAGCACACCTTTTGACGAAAACACACTTCAATATGACTGAAATGAGATCAATGAAGTGAATTAAAGTCTACTAGGATGTAATATGATGAGGATAAAGTACCAAGAATGGCATTTGCTCCCCAGTATGGTTGCCAATTTGTTATATGGAATTTATACCTAGGGATAAGTACATCTTCCCTAAGTGGGTAGTTACACTTAGAACAACATAAAGAAAGTGGTTTAACCTTTTCCTATAATAGATATATGAGATGAAGGAACCTACTTTTGATCTTTCACTTCCTTTGATCTCCTTTGAATTGCTTCCGTCGGTCACACTCAAACTGAATTCACTCAACTGGTACCTGTAAATAGAAACAAAAGACGACAACGATCAAAGCATATGATCTATCTACTATAAAAAATGAAATCGAAAACATTTAAACATATATGCTTCATAGATATGAACAAGAATATGGGAAAAGGAGCAAACAACTTTATTGATGTGGAAGGAAGAGTTACACCCAATGCAGTTCGATCTCGTGTAACTCATCCAACTTCAGTCGAAACCCTCGTGACATCAAAAGCACATCAATCCAAAAGAATAACATTACTTGACATGAACTCAAATCTCAAACCAAAAGTATTTATCTACATTTTCAAATTCCAGCCTCCTGATCACTATGATGAGTGGTCAATTTATAGGGAAATGCAGGTGGTTATGTCATAAATTGGGCATTGAATGGCTTTCCAAAATTGGAGTTAGTTTCCATGGAGAAAGGGACAGAGGATATAGGAGTAATTGATCCATAGCCTATCCAAAGTCAACCACATTGGATGAGATAAGAGTTGGGCATCCTTCTAGAATGCTCTAGAATCATAGAATATTCCCATAATCCAATGCCAGTTATGCACATTCTTGCCCAGCGGAGGTCAAAGAGGGCCTAAGTGCACTGCAGTGCAGGCCTAAATGGGCCTACCAGCTTTGCAATGCAATTACCCCTAACCAAGGCTATGCTGGTGTCCCAAGGAGGCATTTCAATAGGGTTTCAAGCTAGGAAACTTTCATGGATGGAAGCATTCAATTTGATGGATTATTTGGGGCATGTAACAAAATTTGTTATATGGAATTTATACCGACGGATAAGTACATCTTCCCCAAGTGGCTAGTTACACTTAGAACAACATAAAGAAAGTGGTTTAACCTTTTCCTATAATAGATAGATGAGATGAAGGAACCTACTTGTGATATTCTATTTCCTTTGATCTCCTTTGAATTGCTCCTATCTCTCCCACTCGAACTGAATTAGCTCAATTGGTATCTATCTCCCACTCAAACTAAATTAGCTCAAATCGTACCTATCAACATAAATAGAAGATAACAACAATCAAAGCATATGATATATCTACTATAAAAAAATGGAATCAACAACATTTAAACATATATGCATCATAGATATGAACAAGAATATGGGAAAAGGAACAAACAACTTTATCGATGTTGAAGGAAGAGTTACACACAATGCGGTTCGATCCCTTGTCACTCATCCAGCTTCAGTCCAAACCCTCGTCACATCAAAAGCACATCAATCCAGCAGCATAATGTTACTTGACATGAACTCAAATCTCAAACCAATAGTATTTCTCTACAATCTTCAAATTCCAGCCTCCTGATCACTATGATGAGTGGTCAATTTATAGAGAAATGCGGGTGGTTATGTCACAAATTGGGCATTGAATGGATTTCAAAAATTGGAGTTAGTTTCCATGGACAAAGCGATGAGAGGATAAAGGAGTAATTGATCCATATCCTATCAAAATTCGACCTCATAGGATGAGATAAGAGCTTGGCATCCTTCCAGAATGCTTTAGAATCAAAGAATATTCCCAGAATCCAATGCCAATTTAGCTCATTCTCCCCCAGTGCAGGTCAAAGAGGGCCTAAGTGCACTGCAATGCAGGCTTGAATGGGCCTACCCACTCTACAACATAGTTAACACCGACCAACGCTACGTTGGTGTCCCAAGGAGGAATTCCAGCAGGGTTTCAAGCTATAGGAAACTTTCATGGATGGAAGCATTCAATTTGATGACTTGTCTAGGGCATGTAATAAAATTTGTTATATGGAATTTATACCTATGGATAAGTACATCTTCCCTAAGTGGGTAGTTACACTTAGAACAACAAAAAGAAAGTGGCTTAACCTTTTCCTATAATAGATAGATGATATGAAGGAACCTACTTGTGATCTTCCACTTCCTTTAATCTCCTTTGAATTGCTCCCGTCTCTCCCTCTCGAACTGAATTCGCTCAATTGGTACATGTCAACAAAAATAGAAGATTACAATGATCAAAGCATATGATCTATCTACTATAAACAAATGGAATTGATAACATTTAAACATATATGAATCATAGATATGAACAAGAATATGGGAAAAGGAACAAACAACTTTATTGTTGTAGAAGGAAGAGTTACACCCAATGCGGTACGATCCCTTGTCACTCATCGAGCTTTAGTCCAAACCCTCGTCACATGAAAAGCACATCAATCCAGTAGCATAATATTACTTAACATGAACTCAAATCTTAAACCAACAACATTTCTCTACAATCTTCAAATTCTACCCTCCTAATAACTATGATGAGTGGTCAATTTATAGGGAAATGCAGCTGGTTATGTCATAAATTGGTCATTGAATGGCTTTCCAAAATTGGAGTTATTTTCCATGGAGAAAGGGGTGAGAGGATAAAGGATTAAGTGATGTATAGCATGTCCAAAGTTGACCTCATAGGATGAGATAAGAGCCGGGGCATCCTTCTAGAATGCTCTAGAATCATAGAATATTCCCAAAATCCAATGCCAATTTTGCTCATTCTCACCCAACACAGGTCAAAGGGTGCCTAAGTGCACTGTAATATAGGCCTGAATGGGCCTACCTGCTCTACAGCATAGTTACCCCTGACCAAGGCTGCGATAATGTCCCAAGGAGGCATTTCAGCAAGTTTTCAAGCGAGGAAACTTTCTTGGATGGAAGCATTCAATTTGATGACTTGTCGAGGGCATGTAACATCGTAATTAGGGTTTGATGAACCCTGATTGCACTGATATGAATGTCGAGAGTGATGTGCCCAGATATACCTGTAACATCATTTCTCATATCAAATGGTGATGGTCATTATCCGTCATTATAAATCATTGTTAGTGACGGACCTTGAATGTCACCACAACACCTCTACTTTTGGTAGCACCACCTTTGGTGAAGTTTACCTTTTGGTGACAGAGGCTCTTTTGATTGTCACCAATGATCTTATGGTGACATTTTTAGACCGTCATGAATGTCCTTTTTTCTTATAGTGGCATATATATATATATCCTATGGTGCATGTAAATAATGATTGGACCTACATGTGATATGATTGTCGACTGAGTTATTTGTAATCATAAGATGATTATCATGACTAACCATGGATTGATAAACTTGAATCTAGAAATAGGTTGACTGTATCACTAAAGATTTTGATAAGGATGTTATATAGAGTCTTGTGGGGAAAATGTTGAGGATAATAAAGTATTAATCAAGAGGTTGATGAAGAGGAGCATAAAAATAGAGATTTACTAATCTTGCCTCAAGCACAAGCTTAGGTATATATAATAATTCTATTGTGTACAGTGATCGTAGTTCCATGTGTTGGTTGTTGTATTTAGGGGTATTTCAAGCACCTTTTTCCCTACTTTTGGCCATTTCACTCCATCGGATTCATCAATCCCTTGATAGAATGACACTCTCTCTGGTCTAGAAGCAATATTTTCTATGACATCATTTCCAAAAGAAACAATGTCTTTTTGAAATGACAAGGGAAATTGTAGACGATGTCTTATGGATATTTTTCTTTTAGGTGATACTGTAATTATCAAGGATTTTGGTCAGGCAGCTAATGTTGTTACATGCTATTACACCTCAAAGATTGCTTCTACACTGTGATGTTGCTGCAAACTATCAAAGACCTAGGCAGTTATTCTAGAGATATTTGTGAAGACCCTGAGTTGTAACTTTATACGCAATGCTTAACATATCTCAGCACTTATAGCTATGCAAAGTGGTGTAACTATAATGGATCCTTAATTGGAAAATGATTGTAACAATTTCTATTTTATTTTTTTTTTCTGTTAAAATGATCAACATGAGAATAATGAGATTCTCATGACTAATTCATTCCCTAATTTTGGGGCTCTGTAAGAATTTCTAAAGAGACCTAGCCCTCTGAGAAGGGGATGGAAATTTTTGAAATGACACTGATATTTTGATGTTGTGACTTTCAGCCATTTTAATAAAACAAGTAGTCGGTGATGCTTTTACTATTATTGTTTTGAATTATTAAGTAGCTTCATTCCATCCCTGCACCTTGCTAGGGAGAAAGGGCCCTCCTCCTTACTAGGGATCACAGTATTAGTGGTATATATAATTTCTTAAATGTGTGTGTGAATTTTATATTGTCTTTTCATATATTGTGGGATATACACATTTCTCTGTTCGTATTTATGGTATGTTATTTACATTATTGTTGTGAGTCAATCAATAAATATATGGCACGCCTATTTATTTTCTGGAACTCATGAAGTGTCAATTTCATCCCTGTTGAATGAATTTCAGTTACACAATGTGCTTTTCGATTTCTGCAAGTGTGAATTTCATTTTTGCAAGAGTATTTTTAGAATTCTTCATATTTTTCAACAACATACTTTTGCTACATAGTTGAACATGTATCGGCACAGATAATGTTGACTCCTTTGAAATAAAATACCTACTCTAGTTGAAAATTAATGTTTGTGATTCAGCTATTTTTTTAGCATGATAAATAGATAAAACATTTTGGCGTCATTGTGGGGCAAGGTAGGTGATGATAGAGTTAACCAGTGTGTTTCTTGTTAGTATAGTGTTTCTAAGTGCACAGGTGTTGGAAAATAAGATGAGAGGTAAGAACCTATGCATTGCTCTAACATACCTAAGCGAGCTCACCACTGTGATCATTAGAACATTGAGGGTGTGAAAAAATTTTGAAATTTCTTTTAAAAGTGTCCTCAGTTTTATAGATGTCAGGTGATAAAATGAGAGGAAAGAACCTGTGCATCACTCTAACATATTTAAGTGGTCCCACCACTGTAGTAATTGAGGCACTTAGAATGTGAAATAATTACACACAGGGTCCATATGTGGGGTGTATGAATAAAGAAGACATGAATCATAGAAGCTCTAATAAATATACAGGAAAAATGGGTCATAAAAGGAACAAGAAAAATACATATTTACGGAAGGAAACAATTATTCAGGGATTAAACTCAAAAGAAAAGAGAGAGCAATTAAATTTATAGAAGGAAACAAGAAAAGTAGGTCCACATAAAGTTGTTACTCCCATTTCAAGATTAGAAGTATCTGGTTCCTCTGCCTTAGGACCCCATCATCCTCAAACTAGCCTACATACTCCCAAAACTATAGATTCAATTCAAGAACAATAGGGAGAGACTAGTGGCTAGGAATTTGGATTAGTAGGCCAAGGGGAAACCGGTGGGAAGCACCAAAAGCCAAAATCACAAGAAAAATATTTTACTTATAAATACCTAGATTTAGGCAGTGCAGTAAAACAACCATACCCACAGCACCCTAAACAATCATCATAGGGATCTTCATCCACAAAAAGATCGCCCAAATAATATTTTGGAAGAGACTCATCAAAACAACGATCAGGAGAATCCACAAGGGGAGACAATAATAACAATAATGATGATAGGACAAATGCCACGATTAATACTTTTGAAATTCCAATAAGTAATATAAGTGGTGAATATTCGATGAAAAAAATCCCTCTATCAGTCGTTCCATCTTTTCAAGGATTGACTGTATAAGATCTTGATACTTTTTTGTTTGAATTTGATGTTCTATGTAGGAGCTATGATTATACTTGAGATACTCAGAAGCTGAAGTTGTTCCCTACTACTTTGAAAGGAGCATCATTAAGATGGTTCATGGACTTGGTTCTGCTACTATTTGGACATGGGGAGACATGAAAACCACATTTCTGTCAAAACATCAGGACTATTGTCCTACTATGGACTGCTGACATTATGGTACATGTGTTTTCCTTGATGGCAACTCACATATATGATAACTAGATGTATCCACAGGTCAGTTCAGAAATGATAAAGTGATGCATGATGGAAACTCACATTGTAACAAGTCAATTCCAAGGTAACAGAGTAATGGAATAGAAGAACAGGATGATGGGAAAAAGTATTACAGTTTAGAATCAAGAAATTTAGGAAAGAGAATGATTTAAGTTGTGTACATTGTTTAGCCTAGTCCAAGTCATGTATACATGTAGTTCACAGAATAGAAGGCACGTATATGTATGCACACAGTTTCACGGAAGGAAAAGTGCATATGGGATGGAAAATTAAGGTTAAAGAATACCAAGTATTAGCCCACAATATTAAGTGGAATAATTGTTACTTGATCCGACCTAAGAATACCATAGGTTCTAAGTGATGTTTTAGTCCATGGTATTGGAAAAGGTTCTAAGTATATAAGGAGGAGAAAATCAAAGGGCTAGATGTGCAAGTAAAAGGTTTTTTCATCAATACTTTTATCTAAAGTATATTTTGTGTTGTAAGGACTATGGTTATGATATGGATCTGAAACAGCTTGTGCACCGTTGGATACAATGTTGGAGCAGGATCATGAGACCTGAAAATATTTATCATTGTATGATCTGATAATGGATAGGCTATATCTGAGTGCTAACGCATGCTTTATCCTTTAAATTCTATGATTTGGGTATATCTGAAGTCTTGAAAAGATGCGAAGTTATGTCGTTATTTGCAGATCTACACGCAGGTTTGCCTCGGTATAGGCACATATACACACGGATTCGGCACTTCCAAGTAGTGTATGTAGATGAAGGACTTGTTATTAAGAAATGGTTGATCTATCTTATCAATGTTGTTGTTTTACTGATGTTTTTCAATGATGTCATCACTAGATTTGAAGTTAAACTAATTGTATAAGGAGGTTGAGTCTGACTGACTGATTGATTGAGTAAGAAGGGTAATATTTGTTGTTATCTATTTAGAACTTTGTAATATGACAATAGATCTTCAGAATGTCTTTATTTAGTATAGTTTTTGGTTCAGAATTTTTATGATTCAGTATCTTTAGAGGTATACACAGGTTGGATTACAAAAAGCAGCGTATACATGCATGTTGTTCTCATTGAAGTAGTGTATACATTCTAACATATGATTTTTGAGGTTGTAGTTGAATCTGGTTGGTGATGGAGTGTTCTGGGTTTAGCTCTGTGTTCTGGTGATAGTGATCTCGATGTTCAAATTAATTGATGGTGTTTTTCTTTAGAGTTGATTGGTTTCAGTGGTTGGTTGAAGCAGTTGTGTTTGACGGTTGTATTATAGTGCTGATTGCTTTTTAGCTTCATTGTTACTAATGGGTTGAGTCTGAAAATTTGATGAAATGTGGCCTACATATTTTATTGATGTGTACCAGGAGTATCCAGTCTGAAAATTTATGAAATGTGGTCCCTAGAGAAAGAGTGCAGGTGATAGCCTTATGTAAGTCGAAACCTATGTACTAGTAATCATATTAGGTAGTACAAGAGCTAGGGGTTTTGGGCTCCCTTCCAGTAGAAGATGGAAAATGAGTGAAGGTTGTAGCTCTCAGCAGGTAGATTCCTATGTACTGGAAAGAGTGTGCACTAGTAAAAAACTTGTAAACAATTTTTAATAAGAAGGTTGAAGACTGAGACAAAAACAACGGTTGTTTTTTCCCACATTCAATTTACACCGGAAAAATCATGGTGTTCATGTGTGCTTCTTTATTTTGTTATTACTATATTTATTCACTTCTTAGTAAATGCATCACACTCTGATTTAAGTTCAACAGAGAATGAATCAGATGTTTTACAAGTTTATTATCTATATGTTGGTTTCATTCATTATAGTCATAGACATACACTGTTTGGTTTCTGTAAAATCACGTATATAGTTTGAAAAATAAAATTATTATTGTGAAACTTTAAATAATCATTCACCCTCCCCTCTCAATATTTTCCCCAACAATTGGTATCAAAGTAGGTCCTTCAAAAGAAGCTTGATTGCTTAAAGGAAGATCTCTCAAGATGAGCAATCAAGAAAGAATGACATCTATCAGACCACCAATATTCAACAGAAATAACTTAGCATGTTGGAAGATAAGGACCAGATCCTATCTTCAGTCACTTGGAGCTGATGTTTGGGAAATTGTGGAACAAGGATATCAATATCCAACAACAATCCCCATAAATCTAGTAGAAAATAAATCATATTAAATCAACGGAAAATTCATCAATGCATTATTGGGAAGTCTATTGGAATCATAATTCATCACAGTCATGCAACTTAATATAGCCAAAGAAATATGAGACAAAATAATTTAGAGCTACAAAGGAGACTCCCAGGTAAAACGTGCTAAACTCTAAACTCTCAGAATTCAATATGAAACTCTCAAGATGCATAATGATGAAAGTATTGCTAATTAATTTTTACGAGTATTTGAGATTGTAAATCGTATGAAGAATCTGGGTGAAGAAATAAAGGAGGCTACTATAGTAGAGAAAGTTTTAATATATATATCTTCTAAATTTGAGTCAAAAGTATCTGCCATTGAATTGAAACAGGATCTACAATCTGTTATTGTTGTTCAAATTCATGGAATTTTAATTACCTTTGAAATGATGAAAGGAGGTCCATCATAAATCGGAGATGTCACTTTCAAAGCCTCTACAAAGGGAAAAGAAAAGGAATATCTCAAGGAATCAGTATATATATCATAAGAAGAACAGGTAGAATTTTTTAAGAAACTTCAATTGGGTTCCAGAAGATTCAGAGGTAAGCTTCCCTTCAAATGTTTTGATTGTGGTAGAGTTGGTCATCAGGATGCTAAATGTCCTCATAAAGATAACCATGACAAAGGAAATGATTATGCAAAAGGTAATAGAAAATAGTTTGTTAATAGAAGAAGTTATTATACTCGTGAAGATAGTGATGGCCTATCTAATAGTGATGAAGGTGAATCTGATCAAGATATTAAACTACTCATGGCTTATGAAAATGATAAGTTTATGGATGCCTTAGAAGAAGAATATTTTCTTGAAGAAATCACTCAACTCAAAATCTGCTTGGAAGAAAAGAATATAATCATAGACACTTTGACACATCAACTCATGGAAAGGAAAAAGCGCAATGAAAAATTAGAGTGTGAAGTATTGATTCTAACAAAGGAACTTGAGAAGACAAAATTTGTAAATCTTAGATTTGCTAAAGGATCAAAAAACTTAGATGAAATCCCAACGTTCAACATTCTCCTCTTATAAAGACTAGTCTTCGATACACTGGAGAAACATCCCAACCAGAAAAGCCTTCATCCATCACCAGAAGATATATTAATGCAGCAAAAACCAATCAATAATTTGTCAATCCTTAGCAAAGGCCTAAAGGTACTCCCCAAGTAAATCATGCTCATTTTACTCCAAGGGTGAACATCAATAGAAACACTAACCAAAAGTTGAACAATACCAAAAAAAATTATGATCACAGAAACTTCTTCTTTAATGGATAGTGTTTTTCATGCCATAACTTTGTTCATAAGGTTCCTCAATGTGTCTCTTACAAAACTATCATGACTAGAGAAGCAATAAAATAAAGGAGCGTGATAGGAATAAAAAACATGTCTTATAATAACTTTTCACCTCTTGAAGATGAAATTGAATGTTCATTTTTCAATAACTTTGGTCACGAAGAATCTAAATGTAGGAGACGCTTTCGGCCAACATATCAAAATGAGAAAACATCATCAAACTCCAAGGTATGGAAAAAGAAGGAATTACAATCATAAAGATGTGCCATATATCTGTTTGCAGAAGGACAAGAAAATTATTGGTACATTGATAACAGATGCTAAAAACACATGACAAGTGATAAATATAAAATTATTTCATACAATTCTTTAGAAAAGGAAAAGAATGTCTCTTTTGGAAATGACACACCAGCTATCATTAAGGTTAAAGGTTATGTTTATCTAAAAGAAAAAGTTAAAGCTAGAAATGTATGTATGTTGATGGATTAAATAATAACTTATTGAGTGTTAGTAAAATGTGTGATCAAGGAAATGAAGTTGTGTTTCGATCAAAATAATGTGTGGTTCTTGAGCTTGACATAGTAAAGACCATAATCAAAGCTACAATAATGGCAAGCAATCTATATATACTAGAAGGAGGTCAAGAACAATGTTATCTAAGAAAAACATCAGAGAACTGTTTATGGCACAAAATATTGGGGCATCTAAGATTTTCTCAGATAAAAAAAACATAGAGCCTCAAGGTTGTTTGTGATATTCCACATATAATCATCCCAGAACGTACCATCTGCAAACGATGTCAATTTGGTAAGCAAACCAGATTTCAATTCAATGCCAAAGAAGGATCAACAAGTAATACTGTTGAACTCATTCATACTGATCTGTGTGGACCAACAAGGAAAAGGTCACCTCATGGAGAAGAATACTACATTTTATTCATTGATGATTTTTCTAAAATGTGTTGGATTGGGTTACTAAAACATAAAGATGAAGCATTTGAAAAGTTTAAGGTCTTCAAAGAATTAGTTGAAAATGAATTAGATCAAAAAATAAAATGACTCATACATGATCTGGGAGGATAATTCATATCAGATGAATTCTTTGAATTTTGTGAAAAACATGGAATAAAGACACAGTTCTCTATTTCCAAAACTCCTCAACAAAATGGCATGGTGGAATGAATGAATAGAACAGTTCAACAAATGGCTTGAGCTATTCTTGATGATTCTGCAACTTTTGACACCTTCTAGGGTGAATCTGCACATATTGCAGTAAATATTGTCAACAAATCTCATGTACGTGTAAATAGTGATAAAACTCCATATGAACTTTGGTATGGTAAGATTCCCCTTGTAAAACACTTGAGATTTTTTCGAAGAAAATGTCTCATCAAAAAGAATTATGAAAAAATTGGTAAGTTTGAACCCAGAGCAGACGAAGGAATATTTCTTGGTTATTCATCTAGAAGTAAAGGATACAAATGTTATAATAAGAGTATTTGAAAATTTTTTGAATGCATTAATGTTGTAATCAATGAAGCATGCAAAAATCTGAAACAAGTGACAACAACAAAATAAGATAATAATAATGAAGATGGTGAATTATTTCCTATATCAAATCTAAATTATATAGAGGAAGAAACCAATGAAGCATCAGAAGAAGATACATATGACATGGAAATGGCTCCATCGAGGTGTGTTCAAAAGAATCATCCAAAATCTCAAATTCTAGGAGAAAAAGTGTCTAGAGTACAAACAAGAAGAACTCTTATAGGATATTCTAGTTATCTAGCCTTATTATCCTCCATAGAACCAAAAAATGTAAATGAAGCTAGAAAATATGAATGTTGGGTAAAGGCCATGGATGAAGAACTTGACCAAATTGAAAAGAATGATACTTGGGAATTAGTTCCTAGACCTCATGATAAAAATGTTATAGGGAAAAAATGGATATTCAAGAGTAATTTGAATGAAAATGGATAGGTAATTGGGAGTAAAGAAAGCATTGTTTGCAAAGTGTATGCACAACAAGAAGGTATAGACTTTGAGGAACATTTTGCACATATATCTAGACTTGAAGCCATAAGAATGTTTCTTGCTCTTTCAAGTTTTCAAAAATTCAAAGTTTATCAAATGGATATAAAATATGCATTTCTTAATGGAGATATAGAAGAAGAAGTATACATTGAACAACCAGAAGGATTCATTTTGGGAAATGATTAAAAGATTGTATGCCTACTCAAAAAGGATTTATATGGACTGAAACAAGCTCCGAGAGCACGGTATTATCATCTTGGAAAATATCTTCATCAATAGGGGTTCACAAAAGGATCCACAGACAATAACTTATATACAAAAATTGAGAATGATAAACTGCTAATTATTGTTGTTTATGTTGATGATATCATCTTTGGAAGTAATGAAGAATCTATGAGTCAAAACGTGTCTTCTGTTATGCAACAATAATTTGAAATGTCTTTGCTTGGAGAACTAACCTAATTTCTTGGTCTACAAGTGCAACAAAGAAAAGATGGCATCCTTCTCTCACAAACTAAATATATCAAACAGATTCTGAAGAAGTATGGAATGGAATATTCCAAACGAGTATGTACTCCAATGGTAACAAGAGGTAGCCTCAATTATAATGATGATTCTCCTACAGTGAATCAACCAGAGTACAGATCTATGATTGGAATTCTATTTTATCTAACAAGTACCAGACTAGATATCATGCATGCCGTAGGAATTGTTGGAAGATTCAAAACCAATCAAAGGAATCACATCTTCAGGCAGTAAAGAGAATATTCAAATATCTCCAAGGAATTGAAGACTTTGTTTTATGGTATCTTAAAGACACAGATCTCACCCTTCATGCATATAAATATGCAAATTGGGATGGAAACGTTGATGACTGAAAAAGCAGTAGTCGAGGTGAATTTTATATGGGATCACAATTAGTATCTTGGGTCATCAAGAAACAAAGTTTGATTGCCTATTCTACAACGAAAGAAGAATATGTGGTTGTTGCATCTTGTTGCACAAAACTTCTCTGGATGATGAAAACATTAAAATATATTCAAATTAAATTTTCTCCACCTATCTCCATCCGATGTGACAATACAAGTGCGATTAGTATTTCAAAAAATCTTGTTATGCACTCCAAGACCAAGCACATGCCCATTAAGTACTGCTTTCTATGAGAATAAGTGCTTGAACAAAAGGTTAAATTAGAGTATGTTCCCTCCAAATATCAGGCTGCTGATATATTTACCAAACCTCTTCCTAAAGAAGCATTTGAATTTCTCAGACAAAAGCTGGGAGTTGTTTATGCCTCATCTTGTTGTTAAAACAAGTTTGTTTAGTCTACATGTACAGAATCGGAGGATTTTTTTCTATACGTATATTTCTTAAAGCAGAGTCGCATATATACATGAGTTCCTATGACGACAGTAGCGTATGTGTTTTTCTAATAGAAAAATAGTGGGTCATACTCAAAATCAGTTTCTCACATGTCTGTTCAGTCTGATGTTGATAGATATAGTCTACCGATATGCTTTTCTCATTGATGTTTATTTGATTGATGAAGATGCCTTGATGAATGAATTGTTGACAATGCACAGGGAGCACAGGTTCAGGGGGAGAATTATCCTTCAAAACATTATCCATTATTGGCATCATGGTTGTTGAATTTTGCTATGGTCTTAGTTATTAATGTCATTTGATGAAAAGGCCATCTAAAGACCTATGGTGTAATAATATGTCTCTTTCTGTCATTGTCTATTATGGATGAGTCCTTTTGGACACATGATGTAATTTGTACCCCCACTATGCATGGGAAGGATGATGTAATAATTGCAATTTTCAATCATATATCAACAGTTGATGTATTCGCACTTGGTTGGGTGATTAATGTATGTATGAGTGATTGGTGATAGGAAGGTCATACTCACATAGTTGAGTTATAGAGTCATGTTATTCTTTCGAAAAACATTTCTGCAAACTCTGCATGTGCTCAGGGGGAGCATGGACAATATAGTGCATACCATCATGTACTAAGGGGGAGAATATCTTGGTCCACTCTTTTCCCTTGATGTCAAAGGGGGGAGTATCTTGGTGTTGTTTGATATATCTAACAGGTTCTACAACTTAAAGTGATAAACACCAATATGGTTGTCATCAAGTCCAAAGGGAGGTATTGTTGGTATTATGGTACATGTGTTGTCCTTGATGGAAAATCACATATATGATAACCAGATGTATCCACAGGTTAGTTCAGAAATGATAAAGTGATGCATGATGGCAACTCACACTATAATAGGTCAATTCTGAGGTAACAGAGTAATGGCACAGGAGAACATGATGATGGGACAAAGGATTACAAATCATAATCAAGAAATTGAGGAAAGAGAATGTTTTAAGTTGTATATGATGTTTAACCTTGTCCAAGTCATGTATACACGCAGGTTCATGTAATAGAAGGTGTGTATATGTATGCACACAATTTCACAAAAGGAAAAGCGTGTATGGGATGGAAAATTAAGGTTAAAGAATAAAGAGGGTCCATAGCGTTGTATTAGCCTAGAATATTGAGCGAAATAACGGCTACTTGATCTCATCTAAGAATACCATAGGATCTATGTGTTGTTTTGGTCCATGGTATTGAAAAAGGCTCTAAGTATATAAGGAGGAGAAAATCAAAGGGCTATATGTGCAAGTGAAAGGTTTTTTCATGAATACTTCTGTCTAAAGTATATTTTTTGTTGTAAGGGATATGGTTATGATATAGATCTGAAACATCCTGTGCACCCTTAAACACAATGTTGGATCAGGATCATGAGACCTGAAATGACTTGTCATTGCATGATCTGATAATGGATATGCTAGATCTGAGTGCTAGTGAATGTTTTATCCTTTAATGTTATGATCTAGGTATATCTGAAGCCTTGAAAAGTTGTGAAGCTATAAATCATTATTTTCGTATCTAAACACAGGTTCACCTCATTAAAGGCACGTATACACACGGATTCGGCACTTCCAAGTAGCATATGTATAGGAAGGGCTTGTTGTTTAGAAATGGTTGATCTATCTTATCAGTGTTGTTGTTTTACTATTGTTTTTCAATGATGTCTTCATTAGATATGAAGTTAAACTAATTGTATAAGGAGATTGAGTCTGGATGACTAATTGATTGAGAATGAAGGGTGATCTTTGTTGTTATCTGTTTATAACTCTATAATATGATAATAGATCTTCAAAATGTCTTTGGTTAGTACAATTTTTGGTACAAAAGTTTCATGATTCATTAAATTTAGAGGTATACATAGGTTGGGTTACAGAAAGTAGCGAATACACGTAGATTGTTCTCATTGAAGTGGCGTATACATTATGACATATGATTTTTGAGGTTATAGTTGGTTCTGGTTCTTGATACAATGTTCTGGGTTTAGCTTTGTGTTCTGATGGTAGTGATCTCACTATTCAAATTAATTGATTGTGTTTTTCTTCAAAGTTAATGGGTTTCAGTGATTAGTCGATGCAGTTGTGTTTGACGGTTGTGTTACAGTGGTGATTGGATTTGATTTTCATTGTTACTAAGGGGTCCAATCTAAAATTTTGATGAAATGTGGCCTACATATTATGTTGATGTGTACCAAGAGTATCTAGTCTTAAAATTTATGAAACGTGGTTATTGGAGAAAGAGTGATGGTGGTAGCCTTCTATAGGTCGGTGCCTACATATTGGTAATCATATCAACCAATAAAAGAGCTAGGGGGATGGAGCTCCCTTCCAGTAGAAGCTGGAAAATGAGTGAAGGTTGTAGCCTTCAATAGGTAGATGCCTGCGTACTGGAAAGTGTCTGCACCAGTACAAAACTTGTAAACACTTTTTAATAAGAAGATTGAAGATTGAGATGACAGCAATGGTGGTTTTTTCCCACATTGGGTTTCCACCTAAAAAAATCCTAGTGTTCATGCATGTTACTTATGTGTGTTGATTTATTATGTTCTTACTGCATCTGTTTATTTCTTAGTAAATGCATCACGCTCTAATTAAAGTTCAATAGGCAATGAATTGGTTGTTTTACAAGTTTATCATCTATATGTTGGTTTCATTCATTATAGTTGTGGCCATACATTGTTTAGTTTCTGTAAAATTGCGTATAGAGTTTGAAAAATAAAATTATTATCGTGAAAGTTTAGATACTGATTCACCCTCTCCCCCCTCTCAGTATTTTTCACAATAGGAACTTGAGGGAAGAAATATTTAGAATGACATAGAAGGAAGAAGAAAACCTGGAAGATTATGTGGAATGATTCCGCTATAATCTACATCGATAAAAACATAGTGATATGGATCCAGAAATCTTGAAAATTATATTCAGACGGGGAATGAGAGATGAATTCATTGATATGTTGAACATATTGGGAAAAGGAGATATATCTGAGGAATCATTTGAAGAGATAATAAAACTTTCATTAAGATGCTTGAGAAGATCATCCCGAGTGAGAAGTATGGCATGGGATGCCTCTGTTAGAATAAAAAAATATGTAAATGGAGGTGTGACCAAGAGCCAATATCAAAAACTTGTTCAAAAATCTTAAGACTGATCTCATCATTACCTTATCTACCCAACTAACAACAATACAAGTGAAAAAGGCATAGGATGAAGCTGATAAATCTTTGGTTGTGTTTTGCCAAAAATGTAAAGGGAAATATTCCTTGAAGGAATGTAGAGTCAACAACATCAGCTTGTGCAATATTTGTGATCTAAAGCATTCTATAGGCTATTTTGTAGAGCTTCCCAAACTGAAATTAGTGCTCAAGGAATTAAGTGAGGAATTTTAGTCCTCCTACATTATTGAGTCTAGGAAGCCTTGGCAGCCACGACCATCAGGTGTGTCTCAAGATTTTTCTTCTAACTCACGGAAAAGTATACATAATGCTTAACAATTTCAATGGAAGTATTCATTCCGCCACCTCCCACTCAATTTCCTTCACCAAGGAACCAATGGTCTCCCTCTCCATCTTTCCAATACCCTCCATCTCATCCATATTCTTTGCCTTAGAATTGGAGAGGAAATTCCTTAGGTATGGCCCCTCCTGCACTACCTATAAAACAACAATTACATCTGCCACCTCTCTCAACACCTACTGTTATGCCTCCCATACGAACCCAATTACCTGTACAGTCTAACCCTAACCAAATAATAAGGAATCCCATAACATAGAGCCCCCCACTTCTTTCTAGAATTACTACGTTACTTTTGTTGAATGTAATGAAATTCACCTTTGTTCAGGGAAAGTAGTAAATCCAAAAACCTCCCCTATTATTACTGAGGAGTAATGTGAATCACCCAGAGAAGATACTATGGACCTTGAAGAGGATGCTACACCTATAACAACCAATTTGAATAAAGCTGATACACCTATAACATCCAATCCAGTTTTTGTGGTAACTAAGGATCCCCCATATCCACAACGACTAGTTGAAACTTGGATGATTCTGCAACCTAAATATGATTTTCTCAAGGCATTATAAAACTTGCACATACGAATACCCTTACTACAAGCCATTAAATATGTCCCTATCTATGCAAAGACAGTAAGCGAATTATATGTTAAGAAACATGGAAGGAAGTGCAAAGACCCTGTTACCATCCATGTGATGGGGAAATTGTCAGAATTGATGACTAGTCCACCTCTTTTTGACTAAATATAATGATCCAAGGAATCCTAAAGTCACTATTTACATTGATGACAAGCCCATTCCCAATAGACTAATTGATTTCGGGGCAACAATCAATCTAATGACCAAGGAGGTATTCACTACTTTAGGATTACGTGGACTAAGACAAACACTTACAGTGCTAGAATTGGCAAAAAGGTCACGTGTTAAACCTAAAGGAATGTTAGAAGACATAGTGATCATAGTGGATTCTTGTAGATATCCAACTGACTTTCTTATTTTACAAACCAAATCAAACCAAGGGGGGATCCCTTGATTCTAGGAAGGCCTTGGTTGGCTACTGCAGATGCATTTATAGGATGTAGGTCTGGGTATATGATAATTTTAGATTGATAGGCCATGAAGAACCTCAACATTTACCCCCCATCAAAACCAGGTAAGGGTTTAGAAAATCCCTTATGGGATGAATTTGAACCTAAATCAGATTATTCCTAGCCACTCCTCACTCTTGGAAAAGCCCAGTATTTTAAGAATGAAATGGATGATGATATTATTAATGACTTTATCAATAATTCTCTTGTTTTTACTTATGTTGAATATTTAGGGGTAGAAGATACCATGTAATATTTTAATTTAGATCATATAAAAATCACCCCTAATCTAAAAAACAACCCTGTTGAAATAGAGTCATGAAAAATCTTAAATATTAATCCTGACCTGACTCTCGAATAGAAAAATATGTTGTTACAAATATTACAGAAAAACAATAAGGGAATTTGCATGGGACTACATAGACATGAAGGGCATTCACCCTAATCTGTGCACCCACCACATCTACATGAAATAATATTGCTCTCTAGTTAGGCAGCCACAACGGTGAATGAACCCAACACTCAAGAAAGTAGTGAAAGAAGAACTACAAAAACTTCTAAATGCCAACTCATTTATCGCATCTCCAAAAGCCGATGAGTATCTCCACTTGTTACTGTTCCTAAAAAGAATGACAAGTGGAGGATTTGTGTGGATTACAGAGAGCTTAATAAAGGCACACAAAAGGATCATTTCCCTTTACCATTCATAGACCAAGTCCTTGATACCCTATCTGGGAAGAAATTATTTTCATTCCTGGATGGGTTTAGTGGCTATAATTAGATTCATATTACTCCAGAGGATCAGGATAAAACCAGCTTTACTTTCCCATGGGGAAATTTTGCATGCAAATTTATTCCTTTTGGACTCTACAATGCACCAGCAACCTTCCAGAGGGTTGTATTGGGAATATTTGCAGATTTGCTAAATGACTCTTTGGAAGTGTTCATTGATGACTTTACACCTTTTAGTGATGATTTCGAACCAACATTAGCCAATCTTGAAAAGGTATTAGAACAATATGAGCAAACTAATCTTTGCTTAAGCACTGGTAAATGTCACATGATGATGAATGAAGGAATTGTTCTCAGGCTTTATATCTCTACCAAGGGGATAAAGGTATAACCTACTAAGATAGAAATAATTGTGAAAATTGTAGCTCCCAAAACACAAAAAGAGGTACATAGATTTTTGGGACATGCAGGGTATTACAAAAATTTATAGATAATTTTTCAAGATTGCATCCCCGTTATTTTCCCTACTTACTAAAGATGTGGAATTTGTTTGGACAAGGAAATGTGAACAAGCCTTTACAGAACTCAAGTAGTGTCTATTAGTAGCTCCTTTTTTGTGAGGAAAAAATTGGGTGCTTCCATTTCATATAGAAACTAATGCATTTAATATTGCTATTGGAGTTGTGCTAGGTCAACTTCATGACAAAAAGCCATATGCCATTTACTACAACAAAAAGAACCCGACTCCAACACAATTTAATTACACTATTATAGAAAAATATTTTCTTTCTATAGTACATGCCATAAATAAATTTAGGTACTACATCAGAGGTTATCAAATATTTGTGCACACTAACCACTATACCATTCTTTTTTCAATGAATAAACATGTCACTAATGGGATGGTTACACGTTGATTTTGTTGTTACAGGAATTTGATGTAACAATTTTAGATAAACTTGGGAACGATAATGTAGTGGTTGATTTCCTTTCTAGGTTGACTATTGATGATGATTGCATACCCATTGAGGATTCTTTTCTAGATGAGTATATTTTTGTTATATCAACTTAGTCACCGTGGTATGCAGACATATCTAATTATCTTGTTGCAGGGAGATTTCCACAATATATGTCCTCAAGAGAAAAGAAGAGGATTTCTCAGTAGAATGCAAGGTCTTCCTAGGTAGAGGGATACATGTACTACATAGGGTCATATCAACAAACCAAGTGGTGTGTGAGAGAAGATGATACCTTTGATATCCTCAAGGCCTGCCATGAGGAACCATGTGGAGGACATTTTACTGGCAAAAGGATAGGGTATAAAGTGATTTCAAATGGATGTTATTGGCCTACTATATTTCAGGATGTGAATAAATTCGTAAAAGGATGTGACAATTATCATAGTATGGGTCAACCACTACAGTCTAATGAAATTCCATTACAACCTCAAGTAGTTTTCAAACCATTTGAGAAGTGTGCCCTAGATTTTGTAGGACTGATTAATCCTTCATCTTAGCAGAAGTCCTACATTCTAGTTTTCACATATTATGTCACAATATGGGCTGAAGAAAATGCACTAACCAGGACAACTAAGCAAGTTGTTTCAGACTTTTCATTTGAAGACATTTTTTTTCGCTTCAAGGTACCTTGGTAAATAGTGACAGATGGTGGAGCACAATTCACGTCCCACTTGATCAAAAAGATAGTTGAGAAATATAAGATCTTTCACAGGATTACTTCACCATATCACCCACTAAAAAATGGTCAGGTGGAAATAAAAAATAAAGCTATTGAAGGAACTCTCACCAAAATTGACACCATCCACCGAAGAAACTGGGATGACAAACTTCCAAAAGAACTATGGGCATATAGGACTACATGGAGAAATACTACCCGATTTTCACCATATGAATTGTTATATGGTAAAAACCCATTATTTCCCACTGAGTTCGAATTAAAAACACTTAGAACAACATTGCAAGTGAACCTGGATTTAACTGCAACTTAGAAAATTCAGTTAAATCAACTAAATGAACTTGATGAGAGGAGTTTGGATACCATTCAACAAACATATATCATCCAACAATAGAGGGCTAAGTGGCAGAGCAAATTCATAAAAAAGAAGGTGTTTCAAAAAGGTGTCCATGCTTTATTTTATGATTCACTATTCAAATATTCGACCTTGAAACTAAAACACAAGAACCTATCAATGACATGGTTGTCATGTAAGAAACCGACAACCGAGGGAGATGTTTTTCAAGAATAAAAAGTAAGTGCCCACCCACAAGAACCTGAAAATGACACTGTTGTTACACAAGAAATAGCAGCTGAGGCGAAAGTCTTTCAGGAAGAAAAAGGGAGCGTTAACCCATAAGAACTTGTCAACAACACTGTTATTACACAAGAACCAATAGTCAAGGTAGAGAAACTCAAATTTTGAGATGTTGCTACATTCCCCATTATAATAGACCATGAGGCAAATTGGCACTTAGAAAAATTTTTATTAGTTTTTGAATTACAGAATTAGAAACAGTTGGCACTCTCCCTAAAGAAGGGAGTAATTTAGTTAGAAGAACATCAAAAGATTATCCACACTCTTAAGGATCAATGGGCTAAGGAATTACTAACAGATGAATTCATACGATGGGAGACAAAGAAAGATGAGAAGAAAAGGGAAGAACAAATTTAGTGACTGTAACAAGACATTAAGGACTTGACTGAACATAAAAGAGAGATGTACAATTTGGACCTGAATATCTTGGGCTGCAGAATGCCATCTCCATCGTACCTAGCTTTTTTGTGGGAAAAGAATTATCTTCTCCAATTGAAGGCCATTTGTGAGAACAGACCATATAAGGGTGCTTCTACTAAAACTCTTTTAGATGTATTTCGTTCCTTTGATTTTGACAACTTACAATTGTGGGCCTTCATATCCTTTATGAGCAACCAAATTGATTGACATCTTGCGAAGATGTCATTCGACAGGAAAGAAGAAACAACAACATTGAAAAGAAGGTTAGAGCCTGCTACGACTCTGATCCTGAGGCGAGAATTCAGAAGATTCGTTGGTGCTCCTAACATGATAGAGCAATTAGCCTAGTATAGGAGAAAGATCAATGGGTTTTGTATTAATAGGTTTGCACATTTGAAGAGCAGGGTGTTAGTGGGGAGCTTGAAATGATCAGAGGTTAGCATTGAAACCACACAGATCAGATATCCCTTCGGATTTTGCAACTTCGTGGTAGCTATTTCTTGAGTTTGCGAGTATTCATAGATTTTTAAATCAATGGGGCCTTTTTGGATAGGTATTAAGTTCAAATTTCGTTTGATTTGGCTTCCATTTGATAGTTACGAGCCTCATTATCAGCTAAACATATATGATGAAGGGTCTCAGACCACTCAACTTATGGATACTCAAGGGTACAGGTGAGAGAATGAAGACATTGTTGACGTTTATGATCTCACAAAGTTGCATCAATAGTATTCCAGTGCAGAAGTAAAGGATGATTCTGAAGATTCGAAGGAATCTGTATGAGGGCATGTAGTGGTTTCAGTTGGGGGGAGATGTTGGGCATAGTATTTAGGGGTATCTTGGGCACCATTTTCCCTACTTTTGGCCATTTATCCCCACCAAATCCATCAATCCCTTGAGACAATGTCACTCTCCCTCATCTAAAAAATATAGTTTTCTATGACATATTATTATGCCAATTTTGTTGAGTATTGAAAGAAACAATGTATTTTTGAAATGACTAACCAAGGAAATTGTAGGAGATATCTTATAGATGTTTTTCTTTTAGGTGATGTTGTAATGATCAAGGATTTTGGTCAGACAAATGATGTTGTTACATATTGTTACACCTCAAGGATTGATGCTACACTATGATGTTGCAGCAAATTGTCAAAGACCGAGGCAGTTATTCTACAGATATTTGTGAATACCGCGAGTTATAAATTTATACGCAACGTTTAAAATATCTAAGAAATTATAGCTATGAGACATGGTGTAACTATAATGGATCCATAATTGGAAACTGGTTATAACAATTTCCATTTTATTTCGTTTCTATTAAAACGATCAACATGAGAATCATGAGATTCTCATGACTGATTTGTTCCCTGATTCCGGGGCTTTGTAAGACTTTATAAAGAGACCCATCACTTTGAGAAGGGGACAACAATTTTTTAAACAACACCAATATTTTGATCTTGTGATTTTCAGCCATTTTAATACAGCAAGTACTTGGTGATGATTTTACTATTATTGTGTTGAATTCTTAAGTAGCTTCATTCCGTACTTGCATCCTGCTAGGGAGGAAGGGCCATCCTCTTTAGCAGGGATCACACTATTAGTAGTGTATATAATTTCTTAGATGTGCATGTGAATTCTAAACTATCTTTGCATATATTGTGGGA
Source organism: Pinus taeda (assembly GCA_000404065.3). Taxonomy (NCBI): domain Eukaryota; kingdom Viridiplantae; phylum Streptophyta; class Pinopsida; order Pinales; family Pinaceae; genus Pinus; species Pinus taeda. The sequence goes on along the minus strand of APFE031699699.1, from coordinate 177,501 downwards.
CAGACGCATTAGTGTGTTTGGATTTATGGTATGTTGGCTACATTATTGTTATGAGTCAATCAATAAATATATGGAGCACCTATTTCCTTTTTAGAACTCATGAAGTGTGAATTTGTTCCTTGCTGAATGAGTTTCAATTACACAGTGTGTTTTTTTATTTCTGCAAGTGTGAATTTCATTTTTGCAAGAGTTTTTTCTGAATTTTGCATATGTGTTCAGCGACATATTTTTGCTACCTCGATGAACATGTATTGGCACAGACAGTGCTGACTCCTTTGAAATAAAATATCTACCCTAGTTGAAAATTATATTTTGTGATTCAATTGTTTTTTAGCATGAGAAAAATAGACCAAACACTATATTGTACAACCTTACTATTATACTCATTGCTTTAAAGGATTTCCTCTATTACTCTAGAAACTATACTTTTCTATTTTGTCTTCTTGGCCTATCTAATTTTAGTGTTGAACCTTTTCTTTGACCATTGTAGTTGAGTATTAGTACAAACTAGTTTATAGTAGATTGGTACCACTATAGGCCATTCTAATACAAATTTTCACTAGAGACCACTAATTAGCATGGCTACACTTTCATCCTTGTGGTACATCTCTAGTCCCCTAGGCTTACTATTTGTACCACAACTCTAATGCCACATTGTATCATAGCTCCAATTTTAATTTGATGGTGTATCTCTGGCCCATTCAAGTCTAGTGTTTCAACCACAACTCTAATACCACCTTATATCAAAGCTCCAATATTCATTACTGTGCATTGACACCTAATCCTCATGATTGGGTGAATATAATGTAAATAGATAAATAGGTAATATGAACAGTCATCGGGCAATGAAGTGAACAGTCTCTCCCTCATGTATATAATGAAGACCTACCTGAAGGAATAAACACGAATCAATTTTGCGTTGAGGAGTTACTGCCTAGTCTGACATGGTATTAGAGCCAACTCTCAAAATAGTTGTAACTCCCATCTGCCTAGTGCTCTCTGTCCTCTACCTACTGCTCTCTGTCCTTTGCCTACTGCTCTCTGTCCTCTCCACTGTTGCTGCTATGTGTTGTACACTGGTCTGTCATATGCATTTTTATTTCTAAACACAGTCTAAATGTTGGCCCTGAATGTTGCCTAAATGTTGGCCTAAACATTGACGAGATACATT
>APFE031699699.1:156032-168260 GCA_000404065.3 Pinus taeda | reverse complement strand
TTTGGAACTCCTCAATGTGCTCCATTATTGAACCCTTTTGTTTGAGACTTATCAATTGACTAAAAAAAGTGTTGCTTTTTGTATCCTCATAATGTGCTATCAATTCTTCCATAAAACATTACCCAAGTGATAAATTGTTTACGAGAGAAAATCCATTGATACCATACAAACTGATTTGGTTCCAAATATAAAGTTGCAATACATACCTTTTGTGTGTTTTGCACATTATTGAGATCGAAAAATTTCTCCATCTATAATATCCATGTTGCTGGATCCTTGCCATAGAACTTCCTCATATTGATTTTTGGAATATGATGGGTCTTCAATCCCACATTAGAGTCTATCGAATCATGATTAACATTTCTTTTGTTCTCATCATGAGTTTCCTTTACTACCCTTTCACCCTTAGTGACCATTTGCTGTAGTAGCTTATTCATATTTATCTTCAATTCGTCCATGTCTGTCTTCATTTATGTCTTCCAATCGTCCATGTCTGTCTTCAAATCTATCTTCCAATCATCAATCTTAGCTTCCATGCCATTCATCTTAGCTTTCGCGCCCTTTATCTTAGATTCCATGCCATTTATCTTAGCTTCTGTTAGCTTTTGTGAGGCTGACATTTTTTGCACTTGGTCTTGTAATTTTGATATATCATGTAGCATTTCTTCCTCTTCTTCATGAGTCATGCTAGAGCTTTCAGGTTCCTTACTAGGTATTTGCATTTTCTTTCCTCGGGGCATCAGTTACTGATAATGATGCTCGACTAGCCCTTTGAATTCCTTCAAAATAAATTTTCAAACCAATCTTAAGCAAAAATTTAAAAGAATCTACACACCTTTTTTTTTCTTTGTAGGAGCTCGATATTTCCTGTGATGTATCTCTGTATTTTTAGAACATCCAGTTATAAAATTGCAACTTGTGGTAGCCCTCTGTGTCCTCTTTCCAATGCCACCAGTCTGATCCAAATTGGATTCTCCAAGGAAGAGTTATGTGAAATCTCCCGCAGTGACCTGATTATAGACTAGTTCAGTAGATTGAACTTGTACGACGTGCCACGAGTCACTTTTTAGACCTTTAGCTCTGAAAAATGTATAGAAGAAACTACAGTCCGTCCTCTTTCTGCACCTTCTTACGAAATTTCAATCCAATGCCCATAGAAAAAGTTATGACGATTTTCCCCAAGTCACCTGTTTGGAATGTAATTTAGGATTCTGCAAAAAGACCAACTTCCTTGGATCATATCTCCGCAAATATAGTGCAAAACGCTCTGAAATTCGGACCGGAGATTTAGCGCGATGTCTTCTCAATTGGGTTTTTTTTGCAACTTCTGAAACGTCACAGAAAAAAGTTATAGTGAAAATGCCACGATGACCTGTTTGGAGCATTGAAACCCTAGAATCCAAAGCTTTGATACCAAATGTTATGAAACCAGCTCAAGAAAAGATAGAAAAGATAGATCAACGCCTTATAATTCAGCCTCTTCGAGGGGGCAACCTCCTTTACAATTACATAAAAGAACAATCCTTGGATGATACAATGACAAAACCTTGCTTTCTATATATAGGATTCTAAGGAGTCACAATATTAACCCAGCCGACCTAACAATAATAATATAAAGCCACAAAAATAACAATAGAGGTATTCTATGGGGCACAGTAATAACAATATGGGTACAATAGGGGCACAACAATATTAATAAGGGGTATAACTACAATAGTAATGGGGTAATCACTAGTATTATAAGGACGCAACATATCTAGAGATGTAATTTTTCTTGAATCATCCAAAATTGACAATGTTCTTGAGTGGCAACTTGATCACTTGGATAGATTTGCAAAAGAAAAATCATTTCAAGAATTTGATAATCAAATTCCACATCTTGAAGGGGGGATTCCTATACTAGATCAACATGTGGAATCTTCTAGTGAAGAACACTCTCCCCTGCATGAAACTCCAACAACAGATGATGCTTTAAGTGATGTGATTGATAGATTTGGGAGACTCAATCTTGATTCAGTCCCAACTCAATCAACGAAGCACCCTGTACCATCTGAGAAAGGTCCCCCAAAGTGGCCAACAAAGACACTTGAAAGTGTTCATCCTGATGAGGTTGGAAAGACAGGAACTAGAAATTCAAATCGGAAAAATGGAGGTGATGTGGATGACTCTAATTCACCTATTGATATGGATGTTTCTTATGATTGTGAATTGAACTTGTCTATAGATTTTGAACCAACTTCTTGCAAAGAAGCTGCTTCTCATGATGAATAGAAAGAAGCGATGCAAAAGGAGTATGATGCCCTCATAAAGAACAACACTTGAAAGCTAGTTGATCCTCCATTAGGAACCAAACCCATAGGCTGCAAATGAGTCTACAAGAACAAGTATAAAGTCGATGGCTCACTTGACAAGCACAAAGCTAGGCTTGTGGCAAAAGGTTTTGCATATAAGGAAGGGATCGATTATGAGGAGAGACTTTTTCCCCCACAGCAAAATGGGCTACCATCCTGACACTCTTTGCACTAGCAGCTTATGACAGTTGGAAAATCCATCAAATGGATGTAAAAACTGCTTTCTTAAATGGAGATCTAAAAGAGAATGTTTTTATGTCTCAGCCTGAAGGATTTGCTGTGAAAGGACATGAACATAAAGTATGCAAACTTGTGAAGTCCTTGTATGGTCGCAAACAAGCACCGCAAGCCTAGTATGAAAAACTAACTAAGCATCTTTTGAAACTCAATTTCAAACATTATGATCTTGATGATGCAACTTTATTTGTCAAGAAAGTTGGAAAAACAGTTGTATATCTTGTGGTATATGTAGATTATCTTTTGATGACAAGGAACAATGAAACCTACATTGCCTCCATAAAGAAGGAATTGGGGAAAAGTTTTGAAACGATTGATTTGGGCTATGTTCATTACTATCTTGGCATTAAAGTAACCCAATATCCGAATTCCATATTTCTTTCTCAAAAGAAATACATTAGAGATCTATTGAATAGGTTTGGCATGATATAATGCAATCCTCTTACTACTCCAATAGAACAAAACTTAAAGCTCACATCTATTGAAGGAAAAGAATTTGAGGATGCAACAAAGTATAGACAGTTTGTAGGAAGTCTCGACTACCTAACTACTACTAGACCAGACATTTCATTGGCTATTGGAATCCTCTCCAAGTTTATGCAAAAGCCTTGTGAGGGACATTGGTCTGCTGCAAAAAGAGTTCTGAGGTACTTGAAGGGAACTCAAGACTTTGGAATCAAGTATACACAGGTGGACTACTTCAGCTTAATTGGATACTCTAATTCAAACATCGATGGAGACAAAGAAATTGGGGTATTTACTTCAGGATATGTTATGAGTCTTGGATCAGGAGCTATCTCCTGGAGATCACGCAAACAATCAGTTCCAACAGATTCCACAACGGAAGCAGAATACGTGGTAGCGGCTGAAGAAACAAAAGAAATTGGATGGCTCAGGAAAATTCTTGAATATTTGTAGGTAAAACAAGTACAATCAACTCCACTCATGATTGACAATACCTCTGCAATAAAGTTGGCCAAGAACCCAAAGTTCCATGATCGAAACAAAGACATCAATAACTAAATATCATCTGATTCGACATCATGTTGAGGTCAAAAAAATCCATCTCCGTCATGTTCCACTAAATGAGCAAATTGCAGACATCTTCACCAAAAGCGCTTGGAAGAGAAAAGATTGAAACGATTCAGAATGATGCTTGGACTCACCAACATCCCTTCAGATTAAGGGGGGGAATGTTGACACCTAATCCTCATGATTGGGTGAATATAATGTAAATAGACAAATAAGTAATATGAAAAGTCATCGAGAGATGAACTGAACTGTCTCTCCCTCATGTATATAATGAAGACCTACCTAAAGAAATAAACACAAACCAATTTTTGGTTGAGGAGTTACTGCCTGGTCTGACACTGTGGTGTCTCTCTTTCCCATTTAAGTCTAGTGCTTAAATTAGAGCTTCGAACCATCTCATAACACATTCATCCCAGTCATGTTGTTTTAGGAGTATGGGGCATAACTATACATGGCCTTTGAGGTTTATTACGATGATGGGGTTATCAAATTTCCTCTTTCTTCCTTAAGCTCAAATCATAATCATAATATGACAATAATATTCTACACATAGAAAGATTTGCAAAGACATAAATTTCATCTCATTCTGAGCTCATGCCATAAAGGTATGCCCATTTAAAAAAAAATCCCTTCTAATTTCACAACACCTTTTGCGTAGGCCCCATGGTTGACACATGGAGACCTTTTTCCACATGCCACCCCGGCACTAGTCCATGCCTATTTCTTGGCTATCATACTATATCCCTAGAATATCACGATTTTATATAAAAATTACACTATCTAATCCTTTGTTGTTCTAATATGTCGATATATTAGTCGACTAATATGTCGATATGAAAATATGACATTGTTAACACCTTTAAGGTATTGATACACTAATATGGTGATATGTCAATGACAGTAAACTTTATTCACTACCATTCCTTATTATTCCCAATATATTGATGGTCTACATGGACCACTCAACATGGCACCTCACCTTTTGATCTGAATCAACATTTTACATGTGGAAAGTGATGACATGCTTGACATGTGGCACTACTAACACATATACTAGTATTTTTGGATATTAACAATTTTCCAAAGTGAAACCCTTGTGAAATATTGAACTGTTGATATGCTAATATATTACTCCAACACCCAATCGCAATTCAATGCATGATGTATGTTAACCTATCCTCTACCATATGACACTGCCAACATCTGCCACATGTCACTCACAATCGTATGGTTGGAAAATCAAAAAAGCTTAATGAAGGTGACATGTGTACCCCACCTAGAACCTCCATGTAATCATTAGTGATGTCATCATGACTTCATTCCTCAATTTTTTTGCTACTCTAATACCTGATCACTTCAATACTCTAAGGTCATGATGTCATCAAATGACATGTTATGTTAACAAAAATGTTTATTTTCAACTTTTAGTTTGTCAATTGAACTGCAACATACTACGGATTCTTACATAATGTTTATTTTCTAAATCCTTCAGTCCTGATATCTTGGTAAGCCCATACCTACTAGCTCTTGGTTAGTACCCTCTTGTGATCATATGACTAAGGACTAGGGATGAAGCCTTAATTCCTGAATTTCTACAACGAAAAGTATACCTACAGAGGGAACTCTTAGCCTCATATCTAGTGAACTCCTCACATGAAGAGAGAGAGGCCATTCCACATAGTCTATGCCTTCTAATATCTTCAAACATTTTATAAATGGCCAAGGAAATCTTCCAGTTTCTCAACATTCCAAACATATACATTTTGAGGGTACTAAATCCCCCTTTTTGGCTTCGCAAATACCAAACGCCTTAGCTCCAAGGTAGCTTAAATTCTTATTTAGAATTTCCACTAGCTAGAGATTTCTTCGTTGGACTCTTAAATGCTAATGACAAATATTCTGAGATGACATTGGCCTCTTGAGACTCTCTTTCTTAATCATGGGTTTTTCTCTTAGATACGTCCCACAATTAACAAGATCTTATAACTCTTACACAAACATAGGACTCCTTTGTCCTGTCTACAATATTCTAAAATTACTAATTGAAACGTACAGGGAGCTCCTTACACCTAGCCATACATCAAGGCTATCTAAGATATTGATGAGTTATCTTTCCCTATATATTCCAACATATTTCTTATTTGGTTAAGGTCTATAACAACTACAGACATAGGTCTATCCATCATAGCCCCTTCAAGTAGACCATAAAAGCACATAAAGGTATAGAAGTAGGCATATGAACATTATTCAGCTAACGCAATATTTAAAAGTAGAATTACCCTCACATCTAGGCATAAGTGACAATTTACCAATTTAGAACACAAAGGAGCGATACACGGGATATATTAGCCATTCCATAAGAAAGCTCATAAACAAACAATTCATCGATAATTATTTTATTTGTTTGATCAATGCTACATAACAAAATTTAAATTCCCCAAATAGAATGTATCTGATTAGAATCAAATGTTGTCTGCAACTAATGAATGGTGAACTAAGCTCCATGCCACTATAGGCTTAGCTACACTACTTTATTTCTTGTAGTTGGCCACCCACAAGCTAGACCTAGAAGCCATGAGGAAAGTTCTCACACACCCATTGAAGGTGGAGTTCTAAAACCAAACTGCTACATTCAACCATATTCATTATTCCTCTTTTTTTGTCTCTTCCCTCTCTCACATTCTTATGAATGTATATTCTCTCTCACCCCGTATGCTCTTCATGTTTTTTATCTTTGGTCTGCATTGTCATTCCGCTAGGGATTTTTTTAGTTTCTCATGCACACACCAATGTGTCTATTAACTATGTGTATACATACACAAGTGATGTCTCTCTCCATGAGATAATGCTTCATTCCCTCCCTAAGGAAAACTTCACCTTCTTTGTGAGAGTCCTTCCTTCGACCACAAGAGAATTTTTTCACCTATCCTCTCAGGATATTTCCTACTTATTCTTCTTTCTCTCCCTTTACTTGCCTTTTATAGGCCAACTTCCTTGACTTAATTCTTTGATAGGTTTCTTATCAAGTCTCACCATGCTAGTCACATTAGAAACTTTTGGTTACATTCCATAAGTATTCTCAATGATATGCTATGCATATCTTTGAGTAGTTTTATTACTATTTGTCACTCGTCTCATAATTTCTAGCGATTATTACAACACCTTCCCTCTAGATATTTTCTTGGGAAAGGTTGTTGATCTCGATCCTTATAAACATTGCTTTAGCCAATAATCCTTTGGCAAATATTGATTCTCCAATTCCCCTTTTTGTTGGTTTCCCTCTTCCTCGTTACTTCTCATTGTCTATATCATATAAAGACTTCACTACTTCATCAATTAGTATTTAAATTATAATTAGTATTATTTCATGTATGTTCCCCATTCACATTTACATGCCCATACATGGATCAATAACATAACTAATAACAATTATAATTTCAACGAGGTTATGTGTTAGGATATTACAACTATGCTACGACAACTTCATATCGATTGTTTATTTCTTTGTATTTACATTTCATAAAATAAAAAGAGTAGATCATAGACCTCACCTGTGTGTTGGATTTTCTCCCATATTTGATTTTCGAAAGTACATATTCTGTTCATTTGTGTGGATGGTGCATTCATTTACTTATTTTTAATTTCAATTTTAGTTATTTCCATCATTTTTAGCTATACACCAGCGATATTAAACTTGGGAAGTAAGGTAACAAACTACATAATATAGATTTCTAAAGAACATTGTAATATCCATTGTGAAAAATGTTACAGTGGAATATCCATAATATTTTATAGCCATTAGAAAAGCCTATATATTGAATTTATTTATGTATGGCGATAATGTATAAAAAATGTGCATTACTACAAATACGTAGGCATCAATTTCCACTACCATTCAAATTTGAATCATAATGTTTAAAAGAGAATTATAAACATGTGAAAGGCTTATTATAATGTTAAATGTGTGTGTGTGTGTGTGTGTGTGTGTGTGTGTGTGTGTGTGTGATGACAAACCGAATCTACGTCTATGAGTTTCAACATGCGATGACTTGAATCCATCAAGCCTATGGGTTATGGCCCACACATTTTGCTCTCTCACCTTTTATTTCTAGCTATGCAACCATCACCCAATTTGAAACCCCTAACCTTCATCACTTCAACCCTACAGAACAATGCAGGAACACCATTCCCCCATCGTTCTCAACTGCTTCAACCTTTTTCCCACATAAAGAACATTCTATTTTGATTATTGTCCCCAAGTTGACATCAAAGGTCGCGGTCTTTACCTTAGTCAAGGGTTCGCCCCCTTTTCATTTCCCTCACAACTATTGACTAATATCAGGCCCAAGCAATTGACTGGGCCCCGCCTCACTCAAAGGTCAAAATAGATAGACTCTTTTTCATTTCTTCGTGAATCTGTTGAGGGTCCACCTAGATCACTAGTACTCATTGTGCCCTTTTGTTCCATGGTTGACCGCAATGGCTGGACTCCATATCATTTGTACTCTGTGCAGCATCTTAAATTTCCTTGAAATTCCCATGGCTCTAGGCCGACACACACTTAGACATGATATTAAACAACACTAGGAGGAAAAAACAAAGGAATCATAAGAACGGGAATGACATGGTTATCTGGATTCGAAACATACACACACTGTATATATATTTGAGACACAAGAAGGAAGAATTACATATATGGTTTCTCAAGGCATAAGAGCCTCTCAACCCAGTATTTTACATCATATTGGCCCTCTACCTCTGACATATTTGCAAGCAAATTATATAATAAAAATATCCTAAACATCCCTAGCAAAATGAGAATCTCGTTCTCTATGAACATACGCATTCTAGAGGCTTCAAATTAATTAAAAATTACATTTAAAAAACTAGAAAATTGTGTTCTCAACTACTACCATGATTTATGTATTCAAGCTTCTATGATCCATAATGAATTAAGCAAAGTCTTTTGGTAGAAATCGCATAAGTGAATTTTCTAGTTGACGTGTTTCAAACCAATATGTGTGGTTCATCATCAAGACCAGATGAACCATGATGTGGTTTATGGAAGCATCTTGAAACTAGTTTCGGCTTACAGTGGGTCAATGCTCGCAACATTAAGTTTTCGAAAAATAAAATATTTCATTTAGCAACATTTTACTTATCTCTATTATTTTGCTTAAGTATGAAGTGTAGATATACAATATCACTAATAAGTCTAATATAAAAGTGAGCAAATCTTAAAACTTTAAAGCTCATAATTTTAAAGTTAAATCAAATGTTTCATTGCGTAGTGTGTAAAGAAATCATTAAATATTTAAATTTCAAGTAGAAATTTCTCAAGTGGAATAAGATATGCTTTTTATTATTGTTTGCAATATAAGAATTAATGCTTTTTATTATTGTTTGCAATATAAGAATTAATCACTATAAACTCAAAAAAAATAGAAATTACAAAATTTAGCGGATTGAAATGTAAAAATAAATTGCAATTAATAATATTATTATATCAAATTTTTTTTCTCTATTATTAAAAAAAAAAAATTTAAAAAAAAAATAGTAATTAAGATAATTACATTTCATCTTTTCATTTGTTATATATAATATAACAAATCAACCTTATAATTATTAATTTTTTAATCTAATTATTTTTTAATACTATCTAATATCATAAAATCATAATCACACAGTTACATTCATTTTCTTTAAATTCAAATAAAAAATAAAATAAAATCTTTAGGGATATTCCAAAAAATCTTAGTCGCGTCAAGGGTGAGTAAGAGTAAACGTTATGATCATTATTTTATATGACATTTTAATACAGGAATCTTCAAGCATGATCACATATTTCTTATTAAAATTTATAGAGCCTTCTTAGTTAATGATGATGTCAACATGATTTTTTGGCCACCACCCTGCTCACCGACAAAATGAATTAATCTAGAAACAAAACGCATTATTTAAATATATATAATGGTGACTGTCTTCTCTGTATTTAAAAAACTAAACGTACAACTAACACCTTTCAATCAATATCACATCCTAAAAAAAATCTTAGTGGCAACAACAGGAGTGCATGCATTTAGAAATACGGACCATGATATTGATGCGAAAGAAGCAAGTTCCAAGGAAACTGTACATTTTTTCTTTTACCAAACCTACCTTGTTGAAACAACTTCACAGGAGAAAATAAAACCTAAATAAAACTGTGCAGCCTTTCAAGTAGGGCCATGTCTACGGTCGTCACCCTGCCATTGATTGCCACGTAAAACCACTCAACAGCGATTTTGCTTACTTATGTGTTGACACCATCAAAAAAGACGTGTTTCCTACCAAGGCATTCACTAGCGCCAATGTTTGCCTTACAAGATCATGACAACGTATCAAGTTTCTTGGCCCTGCATGAAGCTTCGTCTAAGGGGATGGTCATAAATTACTACTTTAACCTAAAGTATCAATGGTCGTAGAGGGTTAGTTGGATCTAAATTAAATCAAATCCAACAATTTATACACGACTTTATGTTAAAACCAATACTATTTTCAAACCCAACTACTACAGAAAAATAATATTTATCTGTAAAAATCATCCCATCCAACAACCCACCATCAAGTGATTCGGGACAGGCGCTGGCGCAACTCTGCAGGATGAATAGTCTTTGCCTTGAATTTATTCTTGACTTTCAAAATGTCTGGATACCGATTATATTCCTTTCACATTTAGAGTTCGTGACGGTAAGGAAAAATCACAAGGGAAAGGAAATCGACACACACCCACCTGAAATGCCAGCTGTTTCGGCGTCTCTCAATAAAAGGCCTCACAGTTCGTCTAATCCTTCATTATTTTCTTCATTTCCACCTTTGAAATAACGCCCCCTCTCGGCAAATTTCATTCTATTATTCCCATCCGCAGAGGTCCGCAGAGGTCACTATTACAGATTTCATTTGTGGTCTTGCGAAAGAACTCGTTTGGCCAATTCGCATACATTGTATGAGAAATCCCTCAACATTGTCATTCACTAATGGGAAACTGTATGCGATCTGGGTCGGGTAGGGTCTCTGCAAATTTAACAGAGGATGAGTTAATAATGGTGCTGAGAATGGACGGAAAGATAATGGAATTCACGGCTCCGTTTTTTGTCAGCGATCTCACGGCGGCTTACCCACGGTATTCGCTCGTGCACTCCGGGGACCTGTGCCGCTGTCTTCCCCGGGACTACAAGTTGCTTCCCGGACAGCTTTATTGCTTACTGCCAATTCCTAATTCGCATTCTCAAATTTCAAAGAATGACAATAGTCAAAGGGACGCCGTTTTATCAGAATCAAAAGGAATCGATAATGGCAGCTGCGAGGGAACAATTAACGGAGGAAATCAAGAGAATACTGCCCCTTCTTCAGGTAAGCCTGTGCAAAATGGCAGCAGTATTATTAGGGTTAAGATGGTAATATCGAAGCAAGAGCTGGAGGCCTTGCTTTCGGTTCCTTCTATAAAAGAGAGATCGGTGGAACAGACGCGGCTTCAGCTCCAGTCTAAGGTCCAGCAAGTTAAAGAAGATTATGCAGCCAAAAGATGCGAGGGTTTATGGAGACCCTCGTTAGAGAGCATTCCAGAAATAAGTTAAGCATATAGAATCCTTCCATCATGAAAAGTTGCAGTTGCAATCTATGAGAATATTTGTTGTTAATAAGAATACACTGTGGATGTTGTAATGTACGTTGTTCATCGATTTGAACGGAATTCCTCAAGTGTGTCTTGGGTAATATTTTTTATTGCAGTTCCATAGTTGTGATCTATAATGCCTCTTAAGCGTACTCTTTTGGTTTGTGGATTCGGTGAGAAAATATAGGTTGGTCGGAAGTTGTAATATTAGCTGGCCATGTATGGTTGAGGAGTTGTCAAACAATAATTGAAAATTGGATAGTTAATAAAGTGCCTGGATTTAGCCGTCGTCCAGGCAAGGTAGTTAGAAACGCCACCAGTGACGTAAGTTTTAAAAGTAATGAAAGTGCCTTTTAAAATAAATATAAGTTCATGAAAATCTTTGCCGAAAAGTGGACCATGAGAGGACAAGTCATATTTAAAAGTTATTGTCTTCCGCTAAACATTGGGAATGTTGCGTTTTTTTAGCCGGAAAGAGAATTCAGTTCTATGAATCCAGACTATCAAGTCGTTTGGAAATTAAGTAATTCCTGGGAAAAACTGATTCGTTTTCTTGTTTTTAATTAAAATTTAGAAGTTATAATCACTCTATTGTTAACTGTTTAGAATGAATTTCATCTCCTCGTCATAAACCTCTCATCCTTTTTAGCTTCTTAATATTTTTCTAATAAAATTAGTTTTATGGATGGTAAATAAATAAATAGAATATACTTTTTATTTAGGAAAAAAACGATAATTAAATAATTGATATAAAAAAATTTATTTGCGAAATCATTTTTATTTAGCTATTTAACTTTTTTTTAGTATTTTTATTAGTAAGGGTGACTTTTTATTAGTGAAATGCTTTAGCAACAGATTCTACCAATTAAACTAACCAGCATAGTACACTATTCCCAACCTCTAACTTAACAAGGTAAAACATATATTCTTAACCATTAAACTATATATATAAAA